>KZ807322.1:405158-424676 GCA_000696205.2 Oncopeltus fasciatus | reverse complement strand
CCAAAAAAAAAATACCAATTTTAAAAAAAGTGTATTTTTTAAAAATTATATGCTGATGTTTCGGCTTACATTGTAAGCCATTTTTAGGGCTGTTGAAATACAATCTCATGAGAGTACAATAATAATTTACAATATTATGATATAGAATTGTCATAATGTACTATGATATCAAAAGTATGAGTGAATTGTATTTGTGTTGTAAGTTAATGTGAATGGTTTCAGATAAAAGGCGATGGTGTTCATAGGGTTTAGTGGAAAGAATGGATATTTTCTCGAAGTCAAATGACATTAAGAAAAAACTAATAAAAACTGCCCTCACTGAACATGTTTTTCATGAAAAACACACATTTGACTTCGATAACCATTCTTTCCACTGAACCCCATGAACACAAACTCCTTATATCTGAAACCGTTCACATTAACTTACAACATAATCCAGTAACGACAGAACGGACATAGAACAAATTTCTTCAACTTATTCAAACATTTCAACATCCTTAAAAACCATTAGCTCTCCTTCAAAATAAACTGGTTAACCATTTTTCCCAGTTCCAAAAGTTACTTTATCCGCAATAATACCCTTCCTTTTTTCTTTCTCCTCTTATTGCCCCATTTGAAACAGACTGCCCTCTCTTTGTATCTTCCACCTTTTACCTCCCCCCACCCTTCCACCACCCACGGTGTCCTCGAAATATTTTTTCCGCTCAGTCATGAAAATGAGAAACTTAGGGACAGGAGGTCTTCATGATAGGTAGGTGTTAATGTTTCAATTTTTTTTTAATAGTTTGTTTTCTGCTTGTTGAACCCAAAAAAAAAAAAAAAATCTAATAATAAATAATCTAATAATAAAAATATATAATTCTCAGCCACAACATACGATCAAGTATTTTTTACTTGAACGACTAAAAGGTCTGATTTACTCTGTTTTTACTCATTAAACTAGAAAAGAAGTACATCACTTTTGTCACTAATGTCAATAATTATTATGAGGTAGCTCATATTTTTTTCATTAACACTTAAGCTTTTGTTAACTAAACTTACCAAGCTAATAATAAAGCATTATATTAAGGAGTAATTGTGTAAGCAGGAATGATTAATTACCTCTTCAGAGGGTGGAAGAATCTTTCTTTTGAAATTAGACCATACATTATGAGCAATTAAGCAATACTTAGCAAGGCCTTGGGCCACATTGAAAGAATTTTCTTCACTGAGTATTTGTAAAACACGTAAAAGACCGCATTCATGCCTGAAAAAATAATTAAATATAAGTAAAAGTAACTTCTAGAAAATAATTCCAGGACAGGTATTAATATTTTCAATAATGAAAATTCGAAAATCCCTTGAATTCTTAAAGGAATTGACAAATTATATTACAGATCACTAATTTCAAATTAACTCTAGGTACCAAAATATGTGCTAATAGCAACTCATAAATTATTATCAATCAATATCAAGGCTCATATTATCTTTATTACATATACTCTTAGGATGGCTGTCAAAAAACACTTGGACTGCAATTTAAATTTCCTAAAAATTATCAAATTTTTTTCCTAGAACAAAAATAGACAATGAATCAAAAAATATAATAATCCGATGGTAATAGGTCTGGATTGTATGGTGAATGAGGCAGGAGTTCGAATCCATGCAGCTCATTAAACTTTTCTTTGGCTTGATGGGAAATGTGAGGACAAGTATTATCTTGCATGAATAAAACTACTTTTTGAGTGAACAAAACAGGATAACAGTAAGATAATAACACCTACCATCTTTTCAGTTGTTCGAAGTAGAGCTCAGAATTCAGAATCCACCAAGAACAAATTTGTGATGAATAACCCCTTCAAAATTCCAAAAAAAAACAGCATGAAATTTATAACCTGCTGAGGATTAAGTTTATGAGGGACCAGTCTACTGCTCTTTTTCACCTTCCAGATGGAGAGTAGATAGCAACTAGCAGTATATTTCGAAATACTAAACTCCCTCTCAAGCTTGCGAGTACTTGTGAATGGATTTGAATGAACAACTTCCTATAGAACCTCATCAATATTCATTAATAGAGCCTGAAGCCATTCTTCCTTCTCCACTGGTATTTTTCAAACAACACCATGCAACCTTGCAGTGTGCTGGTCAAGGACACCTTTTCTTTCATATTTAATAATTTCATGAGTTACTTTAATGCCTGTGAGTTCTTTCCACCAATGATGCCTTAAAACTATATTTCTTCTTTGAAAGACAATTTTCTTTGTTTTTTTCTAAGAAGAAAAATTTGAATGAGATTTAACAAACTTAGAGAATGCTCTAAAGGAATTATGAAGTGTGTATGTATATTATATATATAAATTTGAATGACTGAACAATCAGATTTATTTTATTTACACTCATTTAATTAGAAAAGAATAACTCAACTGTCTCTTAAGATATGATTTCCACAGAAGAATTGTTCTTAAGATTGAGGTTTCACAAGTATTTTTTCATTCATTGATATTACTGAACATTATGCTACCTTTTTCACACTTCTTATTCTTGATGAAGGTAATTAACTCCAGTTTTCTTCTGTGGGCATTAGGCCCCTTATTCTTCAGAAATTTTAATTTTTAGATGTTTGAAAATTGAGACTATAAAATTGTTTTTTGTTTTTTTTCCTTCTTTTTAATCCTCCATTGCAACACACAACTAGAGGATGCAGATAGAAACTACTACCACATAAGAGATTAATTATCACCACCATATATGAGACTAAATAAATATAAAAAACACACACACACCAATGCCAAGATCATGGTGTATTTCAACCCTAGGAAAAATTTCTTTAACTACTGAAGCAATATGGATAGAAAAAATATTCTATTCTTACACTATTTTTTACATTAAAATATAACAAAAAAGAACTGAAAAATTCCTAATAAACATTTAAAAAAAATTAAGAATAAATTCTAATGATCATTCAATAAGTACCCAATCTTACCATGCATCTTGAAGTCTTTGGATTAAAGAATCAGAAGTTGGAAGAAATACCCTTCCTTCGTAAGGCCTACGCAATGATGGGTGAAGGACATCACGGGATATAACCACATTAGGATGTTCAGATACCTAATCAGAAGTATTAATATAAAATTCAACAAGCTAATTACAAATGCAAAATGAAATGCAGTATCATTTTTTTACATCAACAATTAAGACAGATCAATATATATATATAAATCAGATATACATATATAAATCAAGAACAGTTGGTATATAGAGTGCAGTGAACACACAAAACGAAAAAATCACAAATAGTAAAATTTTCAGGGATTTCTCGCCCTTCATCAGTGACTCCTCAATGACAAAGGGCAAGAGGTCCCTGAAAATTTTACTATTTGTGTATTCACTGCACTCCATACCACCTGTTCATTACTATATATCACAGCCGCGACTGTTTCATTTTCTACATATTCTTTCCATATATACACACATATATATATATATACAATAACCATATTATTTAAATAGTAACTGTTTGGGCTACCTTTCTATTTTGGGGTCTTAAATGTTGAGTGCATTAAGTTCATTTATAAACCAGTTACTTTTATTACATGTAAAATAACAATTTCTTTCTATTAATATGAATTTTCAAAAAATGTAAGAAAAATACCTTTTGCACCTACTCTATTTCATTTTTTTTTTTTAAATGTGTGTGTGTGGCTAATACTAATCATTATAAAGCACTTTTGATCTATACACCCTAATTTTTTTTAAAGGGAAGTGATTATAGTCGCTCTTGTTCTACCTTCCTTAGGAGTGCAGCCCATGTAAGGTCACTTTTAATTATGGTTGACATTAAACTGACAGAGATTCCTACTTCTTGAGACAAGATTTTTTATTACTGGATAATTTATGATTTAACTATCCACTGCTACTAATTGGGATTAATATTCTGATAAAAAGTAAGTGATGAGAGGAGAGACTTACCTTAACAATTAACTAAATTATCTTATTAAATAATGAAATAATTGTGGTGTGTATTCCTATGCAAAATTAACTACAAGAAATGCATAGGGAGTCAGAAAAAAAAAAACACTTACTACCTCAGCCAGGGAGTAGTAAGATTTTCTCGGCTGATAGTAAGATTCTTTTTTTCTGACTTCCTGTGCATTTATTTTAGTTAATTTAGTGTGGCATTGCATACCACAATCAATTCATTATTTAAAAAGAAATATCAGGTAGAACAAAAGTCTATTAAATAACTGACAATGTTAGCTCCTTCAAGTATAAGACGACATATATGTCTTACTTGGGGGTTTTGACTCAGAGTAAAGTGCGGGTAGTTGGAGAGATTATTGAAGCTGCCTTGGTGGTGCAGAGGTCAGCGCACATACCTGGAAAGTAGGAGACCTGGTTCGATTCCTGGCTGAGGTAATAAGTTTTTTTTTTTCTGATTCCCTGTGCATTTTTTTGTACTAAATGAATATCATTCAAAAAATAATTAAAATATTAAAGGTTTTCTATTTAATTTATAGATGAAAAAGAACTTTGAGTTACTTTAGGGATTTTATTTAGAAAGAGTAAGATTTGCCTAATAAGATGGCCATGGCATTTTTACCAATAAGTATAATTTTTAGTAATTTATAGATTTTAACTTTATACAAATTGTACCCTCTGAAAAAATGAGCCTCTCATTCACTATAACTCAAGAAAATAAAAACTAAAAGCAAATATTATAAGCAAGAAAATATATAAATGTATATGCTGTCAAATTAAAGAACATTAATAAAAAGCCAGACACTATAGATTTGAATCCATGGCCTCTATCAAGAAATAAGCCTTGCCGGTGGCATGAGTGTTTCAGACTGGACTAGCTACATGTAGATAACCCCTTCAACTCCAGTAATTGAATTGGAGATAAGCAAAAACACAGTGGTAAACTACAGGTGTTTGGACCGTTTTAAAAACAATAGCATTATATTCAGTTATTATCTTTTTTAGGTCGTCAATTAATATCCCTCTCTTGTGGCCATACCCATTGTCATGCTCTAAACCACACAAAAACACATTATTATGTAAGTAGAAAGCACTCTGAAGCAAAGTCCTATGAGCAGTTACAGTCTTTTCCTCAAACCCTAATATTTCTGATTTATGAATACATAACAATCACAATATGAACTCCAAAATTTTTAGGAATACTTACAGAAGAGGTGTAGACATGAAGATTTATAAGATCAGGAGATGAGTAAAGGACCTCTCCATTTAATTCGCATACTGGAATTTGACCGTCAATTTTCCCAGTAGGAAAATCTTTCAACTCACAAACCATGACTCAAGAAAAGAATTACTAAATTAACTACACTTATATGACGGCTATGGCCATCGGAAATTATAATATCGCTTAAGTAATAATACAATGTCCATTCGTAAAGACTAAGAAGAGAGAGAAGTAAAATTCCAATAGAACCGAAAATTAGACATAATGAAAAAAATAATCCAAAATTAACATTGGCTGAATAACGGCAAGGTCTGTCATGAGTACACAGTTTTGCGCCATAATCAAGGAGCTCAAGTAAAATGCATTATAAGACAAACGACACCTAGCGGGTTTACAAAGAGTAAATAACACAAGAGAGTATACAATTTTCCATACTTTTACTAAATATCTTTTTTAATAGAAGCTTTTCGTAAAATACTAATTACTATGTGACATTTTACATCTTTAAGGTTTTAGACCTTTTTCTTTTTTACTTTCAAAAAAGAGTTATTTCAATTTGCTCATATAGCAACTATCACCAACTCCACACTTTTCCAGATTTCAGATATTAACGAACTAATTTATTTATTTGATGAAAGAACCTCAAATGCCAAATTTCTTGCTTTTATTTCAAAAGAGCTTAGCTTTTTTAGTTACGTATTTATATTTAAAATTGTGCTAAAGAAGAAGCCAAACAAAGGACCACAACCCTTACATTTCACACTATTATATTCCATTAATTTCTTAATACTTATAAGGAGTAGATAGCAAAGATTTTTCAATTAGATCTTTCTTGAAGAAAGTTTGAAACTTTTCTCCACTTCAAAAAACAATGAACTCATTCTGTGGTTAGCAGAAAACATATCAATTATGAAAATTCGTTTCTGTATACAACAAATTGTCGACGTTAAAGCGCGTAGATATATAATTTTGTGCAAGAAATTGTTTTTATATTTAAAATTAGTGAAGAATATTTTAATAGTAGTGACACGATATAAAGGTACAGCTTGATTAATTTAAGATAAATCTGGTAAAAGTCTTGACGTAGACATTTTGTTCCAACCTCCATGATATACTGAAAAATAAAAATTAGGAATGGTAATAAATGCTATGCTGATTTTTAATTTTTTTTTATATAAGTTCAATCTTTCCCTTAATTCATGAATGAAAATTTTATGTATAATAATAAATTAAAACTGTAATGAGTGTCACTTCCCTGTAAAGAAAACTCTTTCTTTAAAAAAAAAGTTAAAAACTTAAAGCTTTCCAAAATACATAAAGGACTTGTAAAAAGAAGAAGAATTCGATTTATACGAACTTTTAAATTAGCATCTAAACTTTCTCTTACAATTTTAGAATGTTTTTTTTTTTTTTTTTTTTTTTTTTTTTTTTTTTTTTTTTTTTTTTTTTGCCACTCCGAAATAGGAAAAAGAATGACAGATTTTCTATTTCAAAAAGTGGTTACAATTTATTGAAAATAATAATTGAAATGTATTTGTAAAACAAAGAAGTTGTAATAACTAGTACAGAATTCGTTGGGGTTCTGTCAAGATTGATCTGAAATACAATTTAAAGAAATATATTTTTTAATAACGGCCGATGTTTTGGCTTACATAGCTAACCTTCTTCAGGACTATCATGAAGGCGAGAGGGGACGTATTGTCCGCTGGAACAAGTCTGCATGACCAGTAGCATTATAGTTAATAATAACTATTTTAATTAATGCAGGTGTCTACATTAACTACGTCACTAATTTTTATGTCATTTCATAAATTAATATAAAATATACTAGTACTTCTTTTCCTCCCACAAATATATCTCTATGTAACCTTGAGAGGTTCTGTTTAGGTTAAGGTTAGTTAACTTAAGTCAGTTCCTCACGTGTTACTAAAGTTAATTTGTTGTTTAATTATTATGGCTGGACCTAGGAAGAAGAAGGTGAATGCTAATTTAATTTAACCTTTTTAATATTTTGTATTCTCGGTTTTTAGAATCATTGTACCCATTCTACTCAAATTGGGGCGATAATTATTTTATGAAATACTTATTTCTACATAAGAATATGTAGCAATGAATTTAAAAAATTTTCCAAGCCAAGAACCGTAATAGGCTATTAAGTAAATCTTTTATAAACTCGTACTTATAGTTAATTTATAATAGCGTTTAATTCCTTATTTTTGACTAGTTTTATGTATGACAACTTTAGAAAACATTTCCATATTTGTTTTTCTTGTTTGTTCTTTCTTCGCACTTGGTTTCATATGTTTTATGTGATTGGTGTTAATTATGTTTGTGTATAGTTTATTAAGACTAATTAAAAAAATCAAAATTATTTTTCTCCATTCAATTAAAGTATATAGTTATGCAATTGAGATTAAACATATTTGAATACTATTTCCTGGTCATAGTGTTAGTATTAATAGTGGGGTTGATACTCGCCAATAGTCTAATCTCTGGATCTAACACTTGGACTCCTAGGATTTGTGATTGTCAAGTGAAATCTGAGGCACTTTTTAAAGCCTTAAATTACTCTGGGATCAGCCCTGCATTGTTTGTATTTAGAATTTTCATATTGAAGAGTTCAAGTCTATTGTAAGACAGATCTCCACAGTTACATCGAATGCTTTTCTCACTCTCCCCTTCCTTTAAGATATTATATGGGTATAAAAATATAAATGCCTGTTGCCTTGCTTTTCTTCCCATTCAGCTCAGGGAAAATGTTTTTAGGGTTCCACATTATTGATTAAATTAAACTTGATTCAAATTTTTATATTTGGTTTCTGAGTCATAAGAATTATGTAAATTAACATTGAACATTAATGGTGGTAACCTAGCTTCAGATGTTCCTTTCTGTCTTTCTTTATTTTCCAAAATACTGCATTATTCGTATTTATCTAATCGGTCTATGATATCGGTCAAGATAGTGCTTTCAAAGGAAAGTTGAAAAGGCAGATGCCAGAGATTATTTACCTGAATTCTTCCTTTGAATTGTATGGAAAATATTACAATAAGCTGAGGTACTTAAATGAGTGGAAAAATTCAGGTAAATAATCCCCGGCATCTGCCTTTTCAACTTTCCTTTTAAAGCACAAAACCTGACCTTTGTTACCTACCTTTAAAGTGTCCAGACAAACAAACCCCCTCCCATCCCTTTTCACTGGTTATCTCTCATTTTAGCTTCTGCACTCTGATATTTGACCATAAACCTCCCTCGGAAATCTCTCCAGACAACACGATCGATACATATAAAGTTTTAATATATAACATTGACATTTATAACTCATATTGTTCCATATTTCTATTGTTTAGTTTAATCTGTAAATATTTTTTCTGTCATATAACATACCTCATATCTGTCTATTCATTCCAATCTATAATTCTCTAAGTAATAGTGTGTATTGTATTTCAGCCCTGATGATGACACCCTGTTAAGTAGAAATGTCAGCAATAATATAATAATTACTATTTTGGAGTATTTTATTTTTCTGATCTGGCCGAAACACTGACTAATTTCTCCAGCATAATACTCGACGGCCAATGAATCTACAACCATTTAAATTTTGGTCTGGAAACAGTCCTCAGATGGCAGCTGCAATGGAGCAAAAGGATATTCCATAAGCTCTGTTCTTTTTTTGCCCCCTTGACAGTGGTAATCCGTAGCTTGCCATTCCTATTGTGTAAAAATCCTAACCCTTGTTCTAATCAGAGTATATAATGACATCCTGGTCAACTTCTTCAGTTTTTTGGGTGTCTCAATTCTCCCTTAGCCATTTTGATAACCCACCTTTAGGCCAGGACTAATTTATTTCTTGTTTTAAGTTTTTCTCAGATTCTTGATTGGTCTTCTGTTTTTGGATTAATTACAGCCTTTCTCTTTTGGCAGGCCATTCTTATCTGCCATTCACTCTTTTTCTAACCATGGAGTGAGGGGACCTCCACCACCTTTAATCCAACCTATCTTCCTTTTGACAGCATAAGAAATCTAGACACAATCAGCTTTCTAGCAACTACAATTAAATTGAGGCTGGTACTAATCTGTTTTTAGAATGTTAGATTTGCCCTCTACTCCTTAGAATGCAATAGACTGGGCTCTTGCTGCTCTGTTGGAGTGATCCTTTGGTCTTCAGCAAACTATGGACACCATGATCTAACTCTGACCATCAGGATAGTTGCTTTGATCTATGTCAGCATTTTTTGGTGTATTGAAGCTAAGTATGTAGCTGTCACCATTTTTATGTGTCATTTTATGTTTCCTTTAAATGTCTTCTCTCTTTAAACAGCCTTAAGCCTTGGTCATATCAGCCTTCCATGACCCTCAAAATTCCCACTGAGACCTGACAAATTCTACTTTATCAATTGAATTGCTCAGTTTGTGGCATATTATATATATATAAATGTGTGAGTTATTGTTCAGTTGTACAAGTCACCCTGATGGTATTTTACTAATATTTCTTACTTCGACGAAACAATTTTTTTACTTTACACCCTCACTGACATTTGCAAAGAAAATGTGAACTTTTCTATATAAATATAAGGACACTCAGTAAAAGTTTGACTAATAAAAATCTTGACCATGGATCCTTTTGAGACATCTTCAGTGTTATTTTCAAGAGTAAGTCAATACCAAATGATCTGCTAAGGCTTTCATGAGGCATTTTGTGCCCATTTTCTTACTTAGATTTCTCAGAGAACCCTGTATTCCCTTCAAGTTCCAGTGAATTAGTGATGTGGGATTTTTTATAGCAGTGATTCACTCACACAAGTGTGTGTGTGTGTTTCATTGAAAAATTTGACCGTCCTTGACAGTATGAGAACAGCAGCAGAAAGGGACAAAAATGTGGCCTGTCCTTAATATTTATGAAATAAAATAAACATATTATGATGTTTATAGGTGTGTTTGTGTTTGCATGTATTATTGTTTCAAAATGTGTGAAATGATCTTAATGACTGACTTCTGACTATTGATATTGGATTCATCTGCAATATGAATACTGTTTGAAAATTAATTTTTCTACGGATCATTTTTTGTATTAATTGCTAGTTCTCTAACTTTAAATATTGAGAGCACCCATTTTAAAACTATTAACTATTAAAACATTTGGTTATATTTTTCTATTCTGCATTTTATTACAATTTTTTTTTTTTATAGTATTCATCTGGAGAGGGGAACCAGTATTGGACTCGTGCAACTGCTTTGAAAAAGCTACAACTCTCTCTGAAAGATTTTCGTAGATTATGTATTCTTAAAGGAATTTATCCCAGAGAGCCTAGGAATAGGAAGAAGGCTCAAAGGGGAGCCACTGGTATTAAGACTCTATACAATAAGAAAGACATACAGTTTTTAATGCATGAACCGATTATATGGAAGTTTAGAGAAATTAAGGTAAGTTTTGCTTCTACATCTATCCATTTAAACTTAGCTAAAGAAATTAGGGTTTTAATTTTTTTTTTCTCTTAGAACTTTGAAATATTTTTAACTTCCTTGTAATCTTGTACTTTTTCTTTGGATATACATTTTCATGTCTTCAGCATTCAACTTAAATTGCAAACTAACCTTACAATTAGGGCTACATCAAGCCTCTTTAGCTGAATAGGACCATGGAGCAACATAGGCAAAATTTTATGCTAATGAAAAAAATATATTTCAAAGATCAAACCGTAATAAATGCATAGAAGGCATATTAAATTAAAGCATATTAAATACTCAAATAATAAAATGTATAGTTTCAAGGCTGACATTAATCTAGAGTTGTGTGATATCTTGAAGTTTAACTCACATAGACTAAGAAATAAGGCTTTCTATTTTGTTTTAAGTTGAGCCTTAGTTAGTCTTATTTGAACCCTTCAAATTAGCAAGAACTGTACTGTACACATCATGATTCAAGCATTTACAGTTGTTAGTTAACGTTATATTTCCTACTATGACTAGCACTTACTAATTCATGATATGAGAGTTACAATAATATAAACTCATAAATTATAATTCATACATCTATGTCATGTACGTAAAGTTGGCTATTCAGACTAATATATTTTATTAATGAATTAATAACACATTTAATGAATTAATCTATCATTTGGTTAATTAATGCCCTGAAAACATAAGAAGAAAGAGAACAGTCAACTGATCTCATCTGTCAACTGAGTCTTGTTTGAGAATAAGTAAACCCTTATCCTGTTTCTGACCTAAGATATTATTTTATTATTTCAGGTTCAAGGCAGAAAAATAGGAAGAGCAAAAGCCATGAAAGAAAGTGGACTTGCTAAAAGATTAATGAATAGACATATTATAATGAATTTAGATCATATTGTAAAAGAAAGGTAAGTTCTGTTTTATTCATTTAATTATTGTTTTATCATTCAATGTAAGTTATTTTATGGTTGATGGTTAGTTGGCCGTCTCGAATATCATGTGAGAATGGTCGGGGTTTCGGCCAGGAAGAAAAAATATACACCAAAATTTGGAGTAATATTTTTATTTATGCCAACGTTTCGGCTTACCTAGTAAGCCATCATCAGGGCTAAAAAGACAATACACACAAATAACAGTAATGCATAAAAATTGAAATATCTGTACAAAAAGAAAAAGGATATGTAAGAAAACTTACATATCCTTACATTTTCTTACATATCCTTTTTCTTTTTGTACAGATATTTCAATTTTTATGCATTACTGTTATTTGTGTGTATTGTCTTTTTAGCCCTGATGATGGCTTACTAGGTAAGCCGAAACNACATTTATGATCCTGGTCTTATTTAATATTTATAATTGTATCTATTATATATTTTTAAAGATAACAATCATGTATGGTTATTGAGCAGTTTATTGTTATTTAATGTGCGCGTGTGAACAAGTTTTCCTTCTCATAGTAACTCTTAAGAAAATACTTTTTATTCATATAAAAGAGCATATGTTTGACATAGTGTATTACTATAAATTGTGATCAGTCTAATATACTTCTGAAAAAGAAGGAAGTTATCATCTAGTATTAATTAATTACTCTTTAGAAGCTGGCATCTTATTAATATTTTCTGAAGCAGCTTGCTTATTAAGGCAAAAAGTTGAACAGTTAATGATCAGGATTTCCAATCTTTGTGCCATCAAATTGTCGTAGGTCAAATTTGTGTCTTCTTTTATCTTAAGCCTGTGTAAACAACCTGTGTACTAGACATGCCCACTTAGGACTTGTTTTAAGAGTTAATTCAGCTTCAGTGAGGTTGTTTCTAATTTGGATCTTACCTTACGGCAGTACCTCCTCGTTTCTGAACCTTTATATGAATCCTGTCAGTGGTTTTCCCATTTTAGTGAGTTTCTTATATAAATTAAGGTTAAGGGCTACAGAAGTCGATATTATTAGTAAAGGTTCTTAAGCTGCGTGATTAATGACTGCATTAGCTTCTTCATTACCATAATCTCCGCAAGGTTCTCTCCCCCACTTAAACGAGATAGAGTAACTCTGTAGACCACTTATTTTTTCAATGATTGAAAAGTGATTTTGCTGATTTTTAAGCGAGATTAGTACAACTCAGCTGTCGCTCTTCATCATCACTTCATGGAGTGTGCTAATGTGTCTCTATAGCATTAAATAAATCATTTACAGATATTTTAATCATTTGTATTTGTATTGCATATGAATTTAAGTGTGCTAAAGTGTGAGATATATTCACACAAAATGTAACCAATACAGAAAGTTGAACAGGTCTTCTAAATAAAATTATTAGGAAAATAAATTAACTACTTGAAAGTGGAACTATTTCAAATAAATTAAAATGATCAAAAATGACTCAGTTTATAATAATAACTCTGTTAAGTGTAATGTTCACCTAATTAATAATTCATTGCTTGAATTAAAATGTTCTAAGTGGTTTGACATTTTTTTGTATTTAAAGAAATGTAAATGAATATATGCTAATTAGAATGCTGTAGGTAGGGTTTTTTCATTTTTAATTTTTTGAATTATATTGCTTTGCTAAGGTTGTGTCAAGTTTTAGTTATTTGACACTTATGACTTTTTTATTGTTTGATCTAAATTTTCTATTTCTCTATGTTAGTACTATATATGGTGGCAATAATTACTTTTATTGTTTATGTAAATAATCTAAAGGGTTATTATCACTACCAATGAATATAGAACTATCATACCTTCTATTATCCGTCTTCATTGGTTTGCAGAAACCAATGAAGACGGATAATAGAAGGTATGATAGTTTTATTGTTTATGGCGACACTCACAATGATGAGGCCTGGCTATTTACTATGAATAACTTGTTTAAAGTAGTAAATCCTTACAGAAACTCATGTATGCTCTAAGATTAAGTAGCTTTATTTTCAATTGGCATACATGCAAAACAATTCAAGTATGATGTATGTGTGCGGGAAAATGTTTGTAAGTAATCTGTTCTAAAATATGTAAATCATAAATAGCTAAGTATTATTTTATCCCATTTAGTTATTGATAATGCATTAATTTTGAATTTATGGATATAAATTAAGAAAAGATGAAAGAAATATCTGTAACAGATTATTTCATTGTATTTTGTTATCTATATCAAAATAATAAGCAGCATACCAACAATAAATGATATTATTAGGGCCTTATGTTGTAGCCATCATCAACATGTTTTTTTATCAACAGAAAGCAGTCTGTTACCTAAACATTAATTAATGTAAGCTAAGAATTATTGATCTAACTAAATTGCTTGTGTAGGATAGTGTAATGGCTTTAATAGTGTGTGACTGCTAATTGATTTTAATTTAACTATTATTCTAAATAGGAATGTATCATAATAAATAAGTAAAATCTAAGATTCTGGCCCATTCTCAAAGAAATTCTATTATATTTATGTCTGCGTTAGATTGATAAATCTCTCTCCCATGTTAATTTCAAACATTCTGGGAATTTTACAAAATATAATGGATACATTTGTTTTTCATTTTGTTATTGCTTTTATTATTCTTTTTATGTGTTAAATTACAGATATCCCACATTCTTTGATGCATTGAGAGATCTTGATGATTGTCTAACCTTATGTACATTGTTTTCAACTTTTCCCTCTCTGCGCCATGTCCCTCGAGACCAAAGTAATCTTTGTCGTCGATTGGTTTTGGAATTCATGCAGGCAGTGATTGCATCTAGGGCTCTAAGAAAAGTTTTCATATCCATCAAAGGTTACTACTTCCAGGCTGAGATTAAAGGGGAACTGGTCACTTGGATAATGCCTCATCAATTTAGTTTTGAAGTAATTGTTGTTTTTCCTTATTCCTTATTCTTATAATTTGTTTATTATTGAACTATTTAATTATTTTTTATTTTACTTGTTTCAGCCACAAACAAAAGAGGAAGTTGATTTTAGAATAATGTCAACCTTTGTACAGTTTTATATTGTCCTTCTTGGATTTATAAATTTTAGGTTGTATCATTCATTAAATCTGTATTACCCACCCAAAATTTCTATACCATCAGGTAGGGATTGTTGAATCAGAAATATTTAATTAGTATTATAAATTAAGTTTATTTATGCTATATATTTTTTCCTGTTAATCATTTGATTTCTATATTTTCAAACATACTTCACATAAATTTTATGTGAACTGAAACTAATTTAACAATTTAAGTTAAATTTAACAATTAACAACTTATTGCTGCTTAATTATGCAGGTTATGTGATATTGGGTCTCACAAATAAAATGTATTTATTTATGAGTAAATCTTATGTATTTATACATTTAATATTCTTACTTAAGAAAAATTGTTGACCATTATTAATTAAACTAATTTTATTAAAAATTTTTGACACTTTTTATTCTTGGTATTTAATGTCATTCTTTATTAATTTTATAATATTTTAAACACTATATTTCAAACTAAAAAGGCTCGAAAGTAAAACATTTCTCCCTAGGCTATTTTTAATTTAGAACAGAATTATTGTAGTTGGATCGATTTGCTATTAAGGTAGTAAGGTTTAGACTTTTTAATTTAAAATGAAGTGTTCGAAAAAAAAATGGAGGTTATAGTCTTGTACTGCTGAGAGCTCCTTATAAATTTAATAATTTTTTTAATGGTTTTTTTTTTTTTTTTTTTATAAATATATTCAGATATTCAGTATGACTTAAGGTCATACTGAATTCTAATATTAAATAATTTGATTACATAAAACTTGTCTGATTATGTTTTAATATTTTCGACATATTTATCCTTGTAATTTTTAACCTCCTCCTTCAATTGATTTTAGATGAATCTAATGAGCTTGTTGATAAACAAGCCCTTGAATCTGAAAGGATTGCTGCACTTAACATTCCATTGGTTTGTACAAGTATAGAGGAAAATGAAGAAGAGCAGCAAATAGATACATTTAATTTGGTAAATTTTTTAAAATTAATTAAATTTCATTCTACATATTTTTGTTGTTTATTCCAATAATTTTAGTAGGTTTTAATCTATGACTTTTAAAGTTTATTAAATTATATTTAAATTAATACATATGATAAGGTAGATGACAAACAATATTTATGCTACACAAGATTATTTCTAGGATGGTAAAAATAAGAATACTTGAGGACCAATGATATAGCCTTTAAAATTTTACATCCTTTAAGACAAACCTTCTAAAATATTATGAGACTTAAGACCGCAGAATCAGTTTCTATATTTTTCTTCACATATATAAAATTCTGAGAACAAAATGTAACTTCTTATTTTAGACAAAAANTTAATAATACCACTATGTTTTAGCCGAAAAAGGATAATGTTTTTAAACATAATTAAATGATAGTTTATCATTTAACCATCTTCATTTTGTAATAAATTACCAATAAAAAATATTTTTAATTTTCATCATGCCTATTATATATATATATATATATAAACTTTAGCAATAAAATAATTTTAAAGTATAACAATAAAACAGTAATAGTTTTTATAAACAAATATATAGTCATACTCATTTCTTTGAAGTAAAGGTGTGTATAAAAAAAAATGACCGTTTTATCTAATTCAAGATTTCAAATGAATATAAATGTTTTACTTTGTATAATGTTTAATACTTACCAATACTCACTAATACCTTTAGAGCATTTTCTAAACTTGTTAAATCCCATTCGACTTCTTTAAAAAAGCCTCAGTTAAATTATTTGTTTCAAAGAAGAAACTTGACATTGCTATTTTAAATTCTTGTAATTTTAAGACAATACTGGATAAAAATTTATTTAAAAGACGTGTTGCTTTTGACCAGATTCCTCAATAAAAACCTGCAGCTTGACTTAGGAGTTCCATACATATCTCTTTAGTTAGACTGGCTCCTCTTATAATTGTTTTAAATACACTTATTATATTACGTTCAGTAATAGATGAAGTTTCATTCCCCAATAAGTGTCCACTATTTAGAGGAACTTTCAATGAGCCAGTTACTTCTAAATTAACTACAATATTTTTTTAAAGTTTTTGTATTAGCATAATGAAACCTTTGTTTTCTTATAGAATATTGATGAAAATGATAAGGTGGAAGTTGCTTATGCTGAAGCAGAAAAAGTGCGAAAGCTAAAGAAACTATTTGAAGGATTGAAGATATTTTTGAATAGAGAAGTTCCTCGTGAACCATTAGTGTTCATTTTAAGATGCTTCGGTGCTGAAGTTTCATGGGATAAGAACCAGTTTGTTGGTGCAACATTTGATGAGTCTGATGAATCCATTACACATCAAATTGTAGATAGGCCTAGCTTACCAAAGCAATACATATCAAGGTACTACAAGAAACATTTTAATTTCCCATCTTTTGAAGTTTTATCCATATAGCTAAAATCTTAAGGAACACTTTTTTTTTTTTTTTTNAAAATTAGTTTATTTATTTTAATTAAAAATAATTTTTTTTAAATTAATTAATTTATTTTTTTTTTATTTAGGTATTATGTACAACCACAATGGGTGTTTGATTCTGTTAATGCAAGGGAAATTTTACCTGTTCAGAAATATTTAATTGGAGCGGTTCTGCCTCCACATCTATCACCATTTGTTGATGAATCTCGGGAGCAGTATTATTCTCCTCCTGAAGCTTTTGGTCTCCAGTCTCGTAAGTGCAATTTAAGTTGTGATCATTTAGTTAGAATGATAGTTTAATTTCAAGGTTATTCAAGAAGATAGCTTTACTTGAGCATACTCGATTAAGGCTCAATCATATTGCCTAATAAAAGTGATTAATAAGGCCACCCACACTTCTATCTTATCTAATTAGTGACCACTGACTTTCACTACTCTTGAGTAGTATGTTGGATGTAATATTGCTGCCCTGCTTGCAAGGGACAGATTTGGGATCCTATTAGAAAATATATTTTTCTTTCTGTGCTTCTGTTTGTATGATTCAGAGGTTTACTAGGGAATGCCCAGCCCTAATTGAGTAACATTCTTCATTGAATACAAATACATATATTGAATATATAAACTAATTATTGAATAGTAGAAAGCAAAGCTCTGACAAATCTGTTAAAACAAAATGCAAATTAAATAATCTACAATTTAAACAAACTACAATTTATATCCTTTTAAAAGCCAATTAAAAATAAGTGAATTTTTTTTTACCCTAGTTGATACAATGAAAACTTACCTCAACATATATTATTGATAGAATTCTTACACTACTCCAAATAATTAGTCAATAGTCCGGATTCATAAATTATCATCATTCATTTTATGATTAAAAATATCTGCACTAACACAGATTATGTTGTCACACAACTGCTGACCTAAAGTACTAATGGCTGCAGATGGAATAAAAATGAGGACTCGGCAATTTTAACCAGCTGCTGGCTTTGAAAAGTAAATTTAAGCTAACCTCTTATTTGATAGTTCAAATTTAACTTTATTTAATGCTTCTTTAATAATAATAATAATAATTCTTAAGAAATGCAGAAAGGAATGATGTTTACCCATTCAAATGATTTAAAGTTTGAAAATTAAATAATATATCTAACTTTTTATTTTCGGATGACATCCAAATGAACGGTCAAATCTCATGTATCATTTGCTATATTGTTTTAAATTTCAGTATTTAACAGCTCATACAATTTTATCGAAATATGCTCAATAGTTGGTATAATTTTTGGTTGATATTGCCAAAATTCTGACAATTTTTTTTATGTATCAAAAGGATTTTAATTTTTTGATATATGATTTTTACGAAGAGTTGTAGATAATAAAATTTTATTTGAAATGAATGTGATTAAGTTTTATTTACTATTTTTATGAATCTACTTTAAATTCTATTTAGTTTTTTACTTTGTGATAGCACACCCAACAGCCTTTTAGTTTTTATTACAGATTGTTGATTTTTTTGTGTTTTAGTGTCCTTTAATCAAGAAAATGAGAGTGCTAAGTTAGACAGTGAACCTGAAGAACAGTCTGATGAAGAAAAACATAATAATGAGTCTGAAGAAGAAGTTAAAGCAGAAAACTCAGAGGCTTCTGATGGGGAGGAAGACAAGGAAAAGAAAGTCGTGAAGAAAGAATTGGTATGTATTCAAATTATGGAAAATTTATTTATTAATTTTTTTTATCAATTAAAAAAGATAAGCTAAAGAAACTTTTTCTTCATATCATTCACAATTTGTGAATCGTTTTACCTATGCATGGTACTAAGGTAAGCTCAGACATTCCAGCTTGTACACTCCTGACTTTACACTCAAACTGCATCTTAACATTTCCATTACAAAAGTGGCTTCATAGAGGAAGACCAAAAGAATTTAAATGCCACTCAGAAATTTTCTTCCTTTAATAATAGGAGAGCAACTTAATTTTCTGTTTTTATGTATTTTTGTTCTGAGATTCCTTGATTATTATGCATATAATTTGATAACCTTAATCACCTATCGGTGATATTTTCTTTTCTTTTTATGAGTTTAAAAAATTATATTTTTTGTTATAATTTTGGTTATATCTTGCTATTTTTTTAATTAAAACATATTGTAATTTGATCACCACAATGAATTAGAGAAAAAAAATGACATACAATATCAATCACATGAGGAGAGAAGGTGACTAATGACACCACTCTCAATTTATTTACAGATTATGTCCCCAGGAGGTCATGGGGCCATCTTCTTTTTAGTCGTCGGGGTGGATCATAGGGGTTGGAGTCCGATGACGAGGAGTGGGCATATGGATTAGGGTGAAATTGGAGTTTACAGTGGAGGAGCTTGAAGCGAGTGGAGATGAAGTCTTGGACGAATGGGATATTATAATCTTGATGTAGGGTAGAGTTCGAGACGTAGTATGGAGCATTTGCAATAACTCTTAGGATTTTGGATTGGA
>KZ807322.1:350473-365612 GCA_000696205.2 Oncopeltus fasciatus | reverse complement strand
AAATATAATAAATAGATTATATAGATAAATTGATTACTGCAAGCGTATTAAACCCTTATAATATAGTCTCTACTCTTGGCCTCTACTCCTGTTCACTCTTTCGTAATCTTTCAGTTCTAGTCTACTCCTGTCTGGCGAACCCTTTCTATATCTAATCTAATCTAACAGAGCTTTTCTATCCTAGTCTTCCCTACCCTATTTTAATCAATACTAGTCTGCCATACTCTGCTCTTATTCTACCCAGATTTCTTATGAAATCTTTCATCCCAGTCTACTCTACTGTACTCAGATTTTCGATCCTGGTCTACTCTACTATGCTGTGATTTTCTTAGCGCAAATCTATCTATCCTACTCTACCCGAATCAACTGCCTTATTCTTTCTACCCTTGTTCCACTCTAATTTATTAATGCTAGTCTACTCTTTAGCATTGTATTTCTGTCTACCCAAATGAATCCCAGCCTACACTAATCAATCGTACGAATGCTTAAATAAAACCAATATGAGAAAATCAAAATTGAATAAAATATAAAAATTGAAGCTGATAGCCTGGGGACTAATTTTAGGAAAATCTTAAAATGCACAGGATTGAAAATCAAGGTAATTTGATAAGAACTCCGGGTGGGAACCTCCAATCCCAGGAGTGTGGAGGCGGAATGCCGTGGGCCTGTTAGTAACCAGTAAAAAATCTGTGCCGACAGAGTGTGTCTGTGACAAATCGGGCGTGTCCAGCCACAAAATACCTTCTTAGCCTACCGCAGCGGGCTTATTGCCCAATCCTCGGTACTTTCTTTTGCCTCCGCCCATCGCGTTAGGAAGTCTTGGGTGCCCAAGCAGGATTATCTAAGGCTTCCTTCTTCTCGAAAACATCCTTGGCATAGTTTTACTGGATTAGTCTCTAATAGTGGGATCCTCAGATGACATTGGATAGAATAGTGCTTGGGAAGTGTGTTTCGAAGATACTATGCACAGCGTCTTGATCAGCTTCCCCCTCTGTCTAACACAAATCTATATGTAACATTTCTTGTAACTAAATCTGAAACACCCAGACTTACAAAAAAAATTGTGTTTTTACTCTCCGGATCAAAGAAAAACTTATGTTGTGTCTAAGCACAGTCTTCGTATAGTCAAGCCTTGATTTGCAGTATTTTGTATCAGTTGCCGATCTTGTTCGACTTCTATCCAATCGTTTGGTAGAGATAAAATTATATTTATCTATGTATACGGCATTTACATATACTAAACAGATTCCCAAATTTTGTTGGTTCCTTTATAGATAGAGGTAGGGGGCGTCGGAGTAGCTGAGGACAAGCTTTTATCTATAAGTAAAAACTTGCCCTGAGCAAGATCCTGATGTTTAGAATGGGATGCCAACCTCCCTCCATGATTGATAGTCCCTCCCTCCATGATCCTAAGTGGGTTACAAGGGAGACTAATACTAAAAAAAAATAGAGGTTAATAATAGGATATTACATAGTAGGTATTAAATAGAGGAAGGTATATAATAGCCCTTTGATGCTGAAAAGGACAGTTAGATGAAACGTTGAGCTTGCTAATTCAGGCTCTAGACCGACCAGTAGAATAGTGTTATACAACGATGAAGAATCCTAGTTTTATTTTAAGTACTTTGCATAAAATGTGCTTTTCGTCATAAAAATTTGTAGAACATGAGAGTTGGAAAATTAAATTGTACTCTCCGAGCTTGTTGCGAACGTTTTTCTGCGCTAAGTCTAAAGTAAGTAACACATTTTTATTATGGTTTTTTTTGTAAATCCCCCTCATGAATATGTTTTATCATCAACAATCTCATTCATCCGTGACCTTCGCAAAGGTCATCGGAAAGTTAATTTTTTCCTTTTCTCGTTTACTAATGTCTGTTCCAAATATCACACCAGAATTTGCTACAGGATTTGCCTTTGATCCCGTATAGTGGGAGATTTGCATACTCGCGACTTACCCCTTGCAGAGAAATCACTAATTCGGCAAGGTAGATGAGGAAATGGAAGTGGGAGCTTTTTTCTCAGTTTTGTTAGTTATACCAGATCACTTATCTGAATTCGTGAATAAATATGCTGTACCATTCAAATTGACGTTAAAAGATCTCTGAGGTCTCGTCAAAAACGTATGTGATAATAGAGTCTTTAAGGTCTATAAAGATTGTTTTCTATTTTAAATGAACAATGGTTTCTTTGTATTTTTCTTTGCCAGTCGACCTTATACAGCTTGGAGCCAATTAGTACAAATATATCTCCATATTAACAATAACTACTATTTATATACAGTTATTGTACTAGTTTAGATTTAGTTTTTCTTTCTTTTATACACTGCAGATATCCCACAAATAATATACTCGACTTATAAACTCCAGTTCTGCATAATTAGTTCAGTTTAGTTAAAGTAATTGTTGTTCACGTAGGCTTCCACAGTCATCAGATGTATGTAAAGTTATTTCCGGGTTGGACCGTGTAAAGTTTTTGATGGTTGCCGAGCTTTCGCACATCTTGTGATGGCTTCTTCAGGGCTGAATAGAGAATAGAGAATATATATGAGGAGAGAAATAGAGAATTTCTCTATTCAGCCCTGAAGAAGCCATCACATGATGTGCGAAAGCTCGGCAACCATGAAAAACTTTACACTGTCCAACCCGGAAATAACTTTACATACATAAAGTAATTGTTGTTATAGCTTCCTTAAAAGTTATAATTATGGGAATAAATTAGTTAAATAAAATATTTCAGTTACTTGCGATTTATTTTTATTCCTTAAAGTATTATCTTATGGAATTAAGACTATGGTTTAAAATAAAAATACACAAAGCAATTCATGATTTTTGAAATTTGTGGAGTTCACTCGAACGAGAATTCCTTGAAGATCTCGATTTACTCCCTGGACACTGCAATTACCAGTGCATTAGCAGTATATATTGTTTCTGTAAGTAACCTTACTGCACTGTTATAATGCTCCCGTTTCCAGCTACAGTAATCCTGCCGAGCCCATTGAAGACAAATATTGAATATTGAGGCACTGTTACTTCACTACCCACTTACTTACTTATGCTAGACATAACACGTGTAACTTATATAGAATGGATACTATATAGAAGTTATAAATATCCCACTGTCAAATGCATGATAGTTTTTTTTTAAATTCCAATATTTGAAGCTAATATCGATTAATGCTGTGTTGATTAAATCATATTCCCTTACTAATAGTGGAAGGGCATTCGTTCGTCTCTTCCAAGCTGGGACATAAATGTCTGGCCAAGGCCATCTATGTCTGCTTAGTGTGGGGTGGCGATTTCTCTCCATGAGGTTGTATGGGAGATTTAAAAGAAGAAGAAATGAAGTGAACCCTCCTCGTTGAAGAGCTGAGCCATGAGTCCAATTACCGAGCTCCCATTACCCAACCCAACCCCTAAGACTTGGCGTGCCAAGAAAATTTCCCTCTTCTCTTGAGGGATGGTGATACTCTTAGTGGTCTAGTTCAGTATGTGTTGAGCTCCACATGCTTAAGCACTTGATCAATGTGCTTAATACTGTAATTAAGGAAATATTAAGGAAAATATTTAGGACTTTACTCGATTTGGATATTATGACTTTTTATTGTAAACAATTGAATTAATTCATTTTCATATACTTGCACATTCATACAATAAACACATCTAAAAACAATAATTTCATACAATACACACATATTTTATAACATTTTTTATTGAAAACTGTTTTTGATTAAATTACTTATCAATGTAGCCACAAAGTTTAAACGCTTCCTTTCATCTCTTTAACGGACATTTTTATCGATCTTATCTTTTTCTATACGTATTTATACCAGTATTAAAGAAGAAATGGGAAATCTGCTTAGTTTATTGAACTACAATGCATAATTTGGTCGCGCATTATTTCTTCTAATATTCTTATGAAATGATAACACTTGTTGTGGTTTCCTGAAAGTTATTTGAATGGTATTTTTTAAAGAATAAATATGAAATGTTTCGTTTGAATAGATCTGCTCGCTTTACGGAGAATTTTCCTACCCTCTTAGTCGGTTAGTCCCACAATGGCCGTAGGTAAGCCTGGTTAGCTAGAAAATTCTCAAGTTTACCAGTGAACTACGTTCGCTGTATTTATGGTGCCCCCCCAGAACGAATCCCAAAATGGACGAACCCTATTGAGGATTGTAAGCGCTTCTGTCGCCCTCGAAGGCATCTGCTGTGCCGTTCCGTTCTAGTTGGCAGTCGCGGTTCCCAGCTCAGTGCACCCATCCTACCCCCTATCACATCATCTCGGCCTTTAATTAACTGTATTAAGCCTTTATATGCAATGCATTTATACATCTCATTGCATATTCTTCTGCCCTATCTCTTGGAGCAGAAATATTCTCCTGGTGATCCTGGCCATTTGTCATTCAATTATACAGTGCACACGTTAATTGTCTGTTGTTAACCCCTTAACTCGAAGTTTCCTTACCTAATGAATCCAAATATAATTAAATCTAATAGATAAGATGTGATGTTTTGCGGCATTATGGCTTACGAAAGTTAATTAATTAATTATTAGTGCACTTTGTAGGTTTGAGAGTGAAGATGGATTTATACCAAAGCAAAAAATTATATTTTGTTCCTGTCTTTGTTGAAGAGAAATATCTAATTTAATAGAACCATTACAGAAAATAATGAAAATTGTTGTGATTGTTTATGACACGTGCAATATTTGACTTATTCTGCTCACAAAATGGTATTCATTAAAAAGTCTAAAGAAATACTCAAATGCTCAAAAGCTTTATCCTATTTCAGCTTTTTTTTTAGAATTAAATTTTTTCCACTTAAGGCGGTAATAAATCATAATACTGAAACAGTTGCGAAAGGAATAGGAGAGATGCTGAATTGCCCGTGTTGTTAATATGACGCCATAATCGTGTGTGAGCGAATTCTATAGCAATGTAGTTATTGAGGTTGTGTTTAGGACAGATTTTGAAAAAAAAAATTTTCGATACACTCGCCGATCCTGCCAATAAATAGACCAAAAGTGTTAGTTACTATATAATGAAACACTCCCGGCTGTTATGTATATTATAAATAAGAATAGAACGGAGAAAGAGTAAAATTTTCGGTGAGACTTCTCGCCCTTGGTCAATGAGTGAAGATGGTGTTCTCCCATCTGTTCCTATTTATTTTATATATATACATAATTTTAAATTTATGTTCTTTGAGTGTGTCCATATAATTCTTTGTTGGATGCAAATTATCTTGTGGTACAATTTGATTTATAAATATTTTTTAATCATAGTCCGAACCAAAACATGATAATTTATATAATGATAATTTGTTTTTCAGGTAAGGAAACTTATCAGGAAGAGGCATAAAATTTGTAAGTAACACATATTATTAAACCTTATTTCTTATTATTCAATATTAAAAATAATTGTTTTCAATTTTTTTTGTTGACATTCAAACTTTTTTGTTGTTGAAAGCAACATAACATCATCAATACAATTTTTATTTTGCTTTCTGATGAGTTGCGTTCTGTAATATTAGCCAGTTTGTGTACCCTTGTATTCGCTACTTGTATGATTTGATGGATTTTATGTTTTATTGCTTTAATTAATTAAACCTCTCATTATAAATACCTTTTGGTAGCCTTCATTACATATACCTACGGGGCAGAAGGGTTACCTACAGAGACAACCAATCAGTGAGATTACTAAATTTGCTCGATCCTGTCTCCACTAGGGAGAGACCGCCCCATTGCAAAGACTCCGTTCAGGCCTGAAGGACGACGGGTGAAGGATTTTATTCTTCCGTTAAATAACCCTTAGGTCTCCCTACGAAAGCGAACCGCAAACCTTGGGCGTAGCTGTTCATTTGAACCACTAAAACACGTGAGGCTCACTAATTTATCATTAGGTTATTCAATCAAATCGCAGAATACTTAAACAAATTTAGTGTCGTCAACTATCTGTACCATTTTAAAAATAATGTAGAGGTGTATCTGATTCTTTGCTATTAACATAACGAATACATAAGCTCTCTCCCTCATACAAAATATATTTATCTAAAACAATTTTTAAAAGATTTTACTCAGAATGGAATTGAATTAGGAGAATTTATGTTATATTTAGACTATTTAAAGGCTAATTAAAAAAAAAAGAAAAAAAATTTTTGTTTACATTTTTTTTGGGAGGGTATTCTTACAAATCCTAATATGACCTGGAATACAACTGAAACTTACAAGTTTTTCGAATTTTCTATAGTTAGCCAAGAGTATTCGTTTTAATACTTGCTTAAATAAAGAAATGAAATTATAAATTTTCAGCTGTTTAGTTACGTTAACTGGCAATTAGCACTTTAATAATAATACATAAAATATAAATAGGTAATTATTACTAGCGAATATTTAATTTAATCAATTTGTTTTTAATTAGAAAATATTTTTTAATTATTATATGGATAGATGAAAATTTTGTTCATTGAAATATGTTTATTTATGTAATTATCTCCTCAAACGTGAAATTATATTCACAATCATCCATAGTCTGAGAAAAAGTCTTTTTCGAAGTACAATATATTTTGACGCTTAAATTTTTAAAATGATTTCTGCATTTAAAATTATTTAAAATTGACATCTAATTCAATTGAATATATTCTCTATGTTGCTAAGAAGGAGATAATAGTGTGAGAAGTACCTAGATGGTAGCTAAAATAGAAAAATAAAGGGGGAGAGAAGAGAGTGTGAGACGGGATGGGAGTGGGAGATAGAGAGAGAGAGTGTGAGGGGGTGGTAAGGGGTAGGGGAGGGGGAAAGAGAGAGAAAGAGTGAGTGAGGGTTTCATATATTCTCTATGGTGCAAAGTGATAATAGTGTGAGAAGTAGATGATAGCTAAAAAAGAATCTTAAAGAGAAAGAGGAGAGAATGAGAGAGGGGGTGTATGGTAGAGAGAGAGAAAGAGTGTGTGTGGGGGGAAAGAGAGAGAAAGAGGGGTGAGAGGGGGTGGGAGAGAGAGAATGTGTGAGGGGAGAGAATTTGATATTTTCTGATGGCCCATAAAGGCGTAATTGACTGTTTTCTGCGGTTAAAAAGAACCCATACTTGCCTTGCTTCAGTTATGGTATATACGTACATGGAAGAATGGAATCCGGGCGTCTAACGGGTGGGAATAGTTTTGCAGGTAATTTCATAAAGATGTCATGGACCGAGCGTGGGTTGCGAGGTCTTCAACACGAGGCCAACAGCTCGGAACCGTACAGGCGGAGGTAAGCCATCGCCAACAAGGTTACTGCTTAAGTGTGATCTAAACATATTTCCAAATGCAGACTGGAAATCTGCACGAACCTAAGAAGCCCTAGATTTTTTTCTTCAATTTATTTAAATACATGATTACATTTGTTTGTATAAAATGTATTAGAGTATTTTACTGCCCGTCAGTCAGTCATTTAATGATTATTCGTTTTTTAATTATAACAAAAAAACTAACTACTACATTAATTGTCAACTTCTATTTTTCTGATTAGAAATTAAAATTTGAAAATTTTTATTTAATGAGCTCGTATACTTTAGGTCATCCTAAAAAGTAGTTGTGCAACTTCTGTTTTGGAATCCGCTAATATTGAGATGCAACCGCTGCGAAGTTATTATATATGTGCATTTATTAGAGTTTTTGACGTGTTAAAACTTTATTATGTTTTACTTTTTTATGTTAAATCGTGCTGTGTTTTATTCATTTATTCGCTGTTTAACAAAGTTTTAGTGAATTACTTGGGCGTAGATTGAGGTTTTTCTCACAACAGATTTTTTTAATCTGATCTTCTAGACACTAAAATTTATATATATTCAGGTACTCCCTTCCCGACTCCTTTTGTTCCCAATTTGCTCAGTAAATAACTTTGCTTACCGTTTTGTGTTTGAATGGTATATGTTAAAATTCATTCGGTCAGAGCGATAACAGACACACACATATATACATATATGGTATATACCACAGGTATACTTATATATGGTATATATATATATATATATATATATATATATATATTTATTATAGGCCCGAGGACTGAAGCAGTGAACTTTTGGGAAGATTATTTCCTCAGTAGTTTATGGTTTACTACCAATTTATTTTTCTCGTTGACCTGTAAGCATTGTCAACGGGAAAAGAAAATCGCCTTGTTGCCTTTTTCTGTTTCAACTTGAAAAGCTTCACAATTTTAACAATCCTTCGTAAATATCTATTATCTATACGGTAAACCAGTTTAGTTACTCCACAGATTGTATGCAGAATTGAAGTTATCAATGTATTGAGAGTTCAATGTAAGCGCTTTGCCATAGATATATGCCTGGCCAGGATATCCACAAGATTCTCCGCCCTTGGACAGAAGGAGAGGTTTCCCAGATTTCTGGAATACTTCTGGAGGTTATATATCTACCTGCTGAAGAACTGTATTATGCGAAGGTGATTAGTCTCAGTAACTTTCCAGAGTACTGAGTCAACAGTTCTAGATAAGAACAGCTCTTTACGATAGCAGTTATCCCTGGTCCTTGTACCGGCATGACTCTCTGTGCTCAAGGATCCTATTATTTAGACAATTTAGATATTGATTTGAATATTGAAATTGGACAGATACATTTAAGTTTTAGTAAAGCTCTTCAAATACTAATAAATGAATCATGCTTACACTAGCTGTGTTATCGCCATGATTTTTATACATATTTCCAAAGGAGAAATTACGAGACAAGTGGATGAGAAGGATAAACTTAAAAGTTTCAGATTCACAACATATTCATATTTTTATAATATCTTAAAGTCTCTACAAAAAATCATGAATTATTTTTCGAAGCTTGAGCGTGTCGAAAAAATTTTGAAGACTGAACGGAGATTGGCTCTTTCCCTATTCAGTCTTGAAGAAGCCATTAGAGGACGTGCGAAAGCTCGAAAAGAAACATCTTTACGAGATGGTGAAGCCATGGAAGAAAATTGCCCTTAGCAGACACATTTTTCCGTAGAGAAACGTGTCCTTTACCGAAATAATTTACTGACTGATGTGAGACATGAAACTAAGATTTCTCTGGGTTAAATCCACGTCATGACTGATTCCTGCACAAAGTCTAATCCTGTTGAGGAAAGGAGAGCGTCTTGTACTAGACTTTCTTGTAAAGAAACATGTCCTATAGTAAAACATTTCCCGCTCGAAAACGAACAATTCCTCTACTGATGAATGTGGCAAGTTTATCTACAATTTATTCTCCACCATGCTAATTATTCTGAAGGAAAGTGAAATGTTTTTCCCCCAAGCGGTCTTCCTTTGACTTTGTCTGCTCAAATTACGTTTTCTTCCTTCTTGCATCCAATGCGTCACAATACTTATTATTCCGCAAGAGAACGAATGAAGGAACGAAAAGAACCAGACAGACCGCAAGGATACAGGAACAATGACTAGACATTTTCTTTCGGGCAATAAATGGTGCCCAGAAGAAACTGAGGATTGCTCCAGACTTAATCTGCAGTATTCCCCTGCTTCTTCTCCCCCCTATTGTTGACCGTTTCCAATTCATTGTGGAACAGCAAATTTGAGTCCCTGGCATTGAAGGCACTTTTTTCATGAAAGTAAAATAAAAACTAGGAAANGAAATAACCTTTTAGATTATTTAACTGACAAAGCTAGTCAAGCGAAGAGCTGAATACAGACAGTGACAGTGAACACATGTATTCGGCCAAGAAGATGGACAATGTCCGAAAGCGCTCGCCAACAGAAGATGGTTTCCAGAAACCAATGAAGACGGAGAATAGAAGGTATGATAGTTCTATATTCATTGGTGGTAGAAATAACCTTTTAGATTATTTAACTGACAAAGCTAGTCAAGCGAAGAGCTGAATACAGACAGTGACAGTGAACACATGTATTCGGCCAAGAAGATGGACAATGTCCGAAAGCGCTCGCCAACAGAAGATGGTTTCCAGAAACCAATGAAGACGGAGAATAGAAGGTATGATAGTTCTATATTCATTGGTGGTAGAAATAACCTTTTAGATTATTTAACTGACAAAGCTAGTCAAGCGAAGAGCTGAATACAGACAGTGACAGTGAACACATGTATTCGGCCAAGAAGATGGACAATGTCCGAAAGCGCTCGCCAACAGAAGATGGTTTGCAGAAACCAATGAAGACGGAGAATGGAAGGTATGAGAGTTCTATATTCATTGGTGGTAGAAATAACCTTTTAGATTATTATCTTTAATGTTGTTTTTTTCTGTAGAAAATTATATTTTAACTAACTACATTCCATACATTTGTCTTCATTCCAATAATAGTTTGTTAAGATTTTAAATTTTAATCTTCCAGTAAACCGCCCGGTCGATTTCAATCTCTAATGAACCGTATGTGGAGAGTATATACATGGAGGGTATGTATATATATATATATAAGCCTCCCCCGGAGATCTCCAAGAGACATCCCTATCCATCATACCACCATCAGCCCTGATGATGACTTACAAGTCAAGTCGAAACGTAGGTAATAATAAAATTATCATCCAACAATTTTGGAGTTTTAATTTTTTTGATCCTGGCCGAAACCCTGACTAATTTCTCTAGCATAATACTCGGCCAACCAACATCCAGCCATTAAAATTAATTTATTCAACCCCTCGTAACAGAAAATATAAATTTGTATTAATTGTATATTAATTTGTTTCTGTATAAAAAAAAATAGGTTGCCTTTCTACCTCTCAAAATGATATTTTAAATATTATCTTTAATCTCTCATACCTTCTATTATCCGTCTTCATTGGTTTCTGCAAACCATCTTCTGTAGGCGAGCGCTTTCGGACATTGTCCATCTTCTGGCCGAATACATGCGTTCACTGTCACGGTCTGTATTCAACTGCCTTGTATTCGGCCAGAAGATGGACAATGTCCGAAAGCGCTCGCCAACAGAAGATGGTTTGCAGAAACCAATGAAGACGGAGAATAGAAGGTNGAGTGTCTCAGAATATAAAATATATATTTAACAATTTTTAGTGCACGGGAACAGAATAAAAAATCTAACTATCTCAGCCAGGATAGTCATTTAAACAGCTTGACAATGTCAGCTTCTCGGAGCATAAGACGATATATTCGTCGGCCTCGGAGGTTAGACTCTCGACACCAGTGCGGGGAATTTAATAACTTATCAGACTTGTCCCAGTAGCATAAGTGGTAAATGCACCGTCCCGGATAGCAGGAGATCCAGGTTCGCGTCCTGGCTGGGATAGTTAGATTTTTTATTCTGGTCCCTAGCACTATAAATTGTTAAAATTTACGTGGGCTCAAATAACACAAAAAAAAATTTATAAAATATATATTATTTTTTGCGCAAATTGGATGAGTAGGAAGGGGAACTTAGAGGAAGAATAACATTTATAAATGTCCTATCTGAAGAATGTTATTAATAGTTGTAAAATTGAATACCCTTACATTTAATATTTATGATATTTTAACAAAATGCATATGATAGTTAATAATGTATTATACACATATAACAACATACATATATGTCATTTATTCCTATTTATGTTCATCTTAAAGTTTACTATAGTCCTGCGAAACAGACTGTTAACTCTAGTATAGATTACGCATAAGATGCCACTAAAGCCAACATTACCCCGTTTTTGTGATATCCAATATTGTATGTGCCTCTGTTGAAACGACTAGAACTGTGGAATACTAAATTGAATTTGAGCACTGTCTCTTTTAGCAGCACATTTATAATCACATATTCCTTTCATCCTAGGATCAAGAATAAACCTTAGACTTCCTGCTTGATTGTACGTAGCTGGCAATCGATGCATCTGTCCGACCCTAAGCCACGGCCAACAGCCCATTATACCCCCGCAGATGTTGGGCGCTGTGATTGGATGTCACCTGAAAGCCAATACCGGTGGGGCAGTGTCCGATGCATGTTTACGTAAGAGATTGTGTCATTTCACATAACATAGACTACCAAACGGACCCAACTGAAACACACTTAACAACCATTCGGCAATTCCCAAATATGGATTGATTTTATCAATATAGTAGCTGACTGGACTAAATTTCGAAAAGTAACATACTTAAAAAGTATTGACCTAAACAATGCAGATATAGATAATGTTACAACTTTCACAACCGAAATTTGAATTGAGTGAACAACAAGAACAATACATTAACATTAAGGGAACTTAAATTTAACGAAAATTGCTCTAAAGCAATTAAAAGTAGAACAAAAAACGCATTAAAAGAATTATAAAAAGCTCTCCTTTTTGAAACATGCAATGTATATATATTTTAAAATAAAAAAAATGTAAAATTTACGTGGGATTAAATACCACAAAAAATAGTACTTGGTTCCTTTAATAATTATATTGATTTGGAGTAGATATCACTATAAAATCAGCAGTGTTAATTTTTATTCATATTGTTATTTAGTCTCTTGTTTCAAAATATTCTCTTACCCAGGAGCATTATAACCTGAGCAAATTCCCTTAATTGATTCAAGATGGATACTGATAAGAGTAAATGACTGGTTGTTTTTTATTTGATCTTATGAGATGGAAAGTGAGACTGAAGGATAAGGTCGTAAAGTAGTTCCTTCTTTCTAGAGGGAAGAGTGAGGGAGGCGCTCAACCTTCCTAGTTACTTTCTGAAATTGCTTTCTCATTTTGTCGCAAAAGCTTTGTTAATCATAAACACCGCAATGATTGTTTTTGCACTCCTTATCGTAGGTAAACATTCAGCATCACGCTAGGACGAATATAACAAGGATTTACCAATCAGAGCTTCCTTTAAACTCCTCCTTCTGTTGATTTCTGCCGTTAAGTAGCGCTTTATACGTGTGAAAACATTAAATATAGAATTTTGGTTTCTTGACGTTTAAAGAGAGGGGCGGTTCACTTCTCCAGTTTACATTCTTAAATATTTTCTTAGTGAAACTGTTCATTACAAAACATAAATTTTACGTTGTACATATCTGTAAGATAAACCTTCATATAGGACAGGGACAAGTATAGCAGTTTGTATTATTATTTTATGAAATGTTTACCTCATTGCTAATTGTTATAAATAATAATTGTCGGGGCGCCAGGGTAGCTCAGAGCATCCGCTTGGGTCTCGCAATCCTGACGTTGCGGGTTCAAGTCTGATTCGCATGCTAAAAGTATTTGGTTCTAATTTTTAGTGCAAGGGAACAGAATAAAAAATCTAACTGTCCCTTGCTCTAAAAATTTACGTGGTTCCTCCACAAAATACCACAAAAAAATAGTACTTGGTTCCTTTTATCCCGGTTCCACCAATGCAATTACCAAACTATTAGTTGCCAAGTTCTCTACCAGGGTTCGTTTCAAGTTTGAGGAAGGACCGGCAATGCCCGGGATATGAAAGAGGACGAAGGATTCATGGGTTGGACGGATTTGACAAACTCATCTAAGGGAGTAAATCCCCACAGAAAAATCTCAGGTCCTTCGTGTTTAGGTGGGGGAGGGGAGGCGTTTGGTTCAGAACTGATCACTTTTCTTGTGGAAAAACCACCCGATTGTGCAACCGAATGAGTGTTAGGCAGGTACAGATGTCTAACTAGGCGCACATAAGAACCACATGAGGCGGCTCTCATGGTCTAAAAAACTACCGCAAATATATATATATGTGTGTGTGTGTGTGTGTGTTTGTGTGTGCGATTTATGTACGTATACAGTATACATATATGTGTTTGTGTGGTTGCGTATGTATGTATGCATGATTAATAACATTTTAATAATTATGTTACATTAATAATTGATTAAACATTAATAATGTTTGAAATAACGGATTAACAATGTTAATGGTTTGTGTGGTTGGATAGTCGAGAATTCGGTCTGGAAATGCAGATATAAAACTAATTTGCTAACCAAGAAAAGTTATTATTTTTGCCTACGTTTCGGCATTAATCTCAGGCCTTTTTCAGAGCAATGTGAGAGTCTCCTGCTCTGGAATAACTAAATCATGACTGGTATATTGTAAATAGATTATTTTATCCGTTAAAATATTCATACAAATACAATTATTCATAATTCTAGCCTTGGTGACAGAAGATTCTATTTATAACAGATTATAGTTATAATAGAAAGAGACAATAGTGTTTATATACAGTTTTGTTGTGAATCATAGCTGTTAATCAGTAAATAAACAACAGGTATTGTGAATTTTCATTTAGGCATATCTTCTTTCCCTGAATACAATTACTTGCCGAAGTTGGAATAATCCAAGAGCTATTCTTTACAAGTTATTTTTAAATCAGTGGAGCTTTACCCTGTCTACCAAATCATGTTTCTCTCCCTTTACTTAGTAGGGTTTGGACATACAGTGTGAATTTCCTGGATAATCGTGGTTGTGGGGAGGGGGTGTTATTATTGACGTGACGTATGACGTAACCATTTGATTTGACTTGATTTTTATATTGCCTGTTATCTACAGTACTCGCTTCGGCGGTACATATACTAAAAAAATTGTTATCTACATTTTCCGCACTTAAAAATAGGGATGAGATCTCTTATCACTTTAAAGGTTTCACTACCAATTAATAGTAGATTATCGTTATTTCTCTTCATTTTAATTTGTTTTTCAAAAGCGTTGGTTGGAGCTAGCCTATAAATTTTTTAATTTTTTTTTCCGATTCGGTCGACATTTTTAGAATGGCCTAGAGACAAGCAAAATATATAAGCAAAGATGGGAACTTTAAAAATTTCAGCGTAAATTAAAAATTTTTCTTCTTTTTTTCTCTGCTGTCCATTGAATTTTCCCTGCCTCGCCTTGTGAGATGTTTGCTACACACCATTCCCTCGTGTTATCGCACTCTTGACTAACGCATGTTCCAGGTTATGCTCACTCCGGAAGGTGAGTGCGACCTATTAGCACCTGCGACTCGGTGTTGGGGGGGGGGGGGCGATCTTAACGACCCTGCTTTTAGAACAGGGCTGAGCTCAATTCTGACAAATCTCCCTCTTGAAGTGGGACTAATGTCTTCGACTCCACTTCCGAAATAGGGGTACATCCTGGCCGAGGAGGTAGCAGACAGTGAACCCCCAACTAGGGGGCAGTAAACCTCATTCTAACTTGTACAAATATTAACTGCTCAATTAAATAAAATTATATTAATTTATATT
>KZ807322.1:299873-314259 GCA_000696205.2 Oncopeltus fasciatus | reverse complement strand
ATAGAGAGAGAGAGAGAGAGAGAGAGAGAATGAAAAACCTGCGGCTACGACTTGTAGCAATCAAGAATAGGTGGGATAGAGAGTGCAGTGCAGACACAAAAATAAAAATGGATTACTCACACACTAGGAGTAAAATTTTCGGTGATCTCTAGCCCTTCGTTGGTGAGGAGTGAAGAGAGACTAGACTGTCTGGTATATATATATATATATATTGTGTGTGTGAGTTTGTGAGTGTTTAACGCTGAATGGATTAAATTATCCTAGTTGAAGATCTATTATTGCTTTTTTACACGGACTGACGGACTTTATATGCTTCAAATTGCATCGAAACATCTAGTAGTCCCTCATGGGAGTGCAGTACTCTTACACCCCGCTAGGACCGCCAGTATCGCGACTGAAGCGAATCATGATGATTAACTGTGGACCTCATTGTCATAAAAATCGAATGGGGGCGAGGAATACGATCCCCATGACCCCCATGCGAATGCCCATGGCAGACTGTCCGGGATTCACACAGCTGGTGCTACGTCACGTAGGAGCTACGTAGTCTTAGCAGATTTCCCATGTTTCCTTAGAGATGGATATAGATATCTGCAGAAGACAAGGAGTGTAAAAGTTATTATAACTAAGCTTTGATTGGCTTAGAAGGTAGAGGAGAGAAGAACGCGTCAATCGATAGTTACATTTCTGAATTTTCCGCCAACAAACATTTTGTGTTAAAATTTTACTTATTATAAACATTGGTTAAAAGTAAACCACGAAATTAATATTTCCTCTGAGCCCCCTTCCTTATCCTCATTCGATTTCAACCAAAATAATTTTTTCCAAGGTTTTGCAATAAAAAGCCTTATTGTCTAATTCAGTTTTTATATTTTAAATGTAGAATGATCCGTCATCCCAACACGCGAAAGTACATTCTTAAAAGACTTTTTCGTGGTTTTATTTTAATGTTGTAAAATAAAAATGTTATAAAATTGCATTTCACACTATATATTATTTTCGTATTGCTAATTATAATGAAGGTAATATCTTCTCTTTGATTTTTAATTTTGTTCTCCTTCTAAACCCTCCTTCTTGATCAATTGTAGTAATTATAAGACACATTTAACGGTTTGTAAAAGGAAGCTTATGAATTAAATTTGGTTTTATTATTTTAAAAATTGCTTGCGTAAAAACGCTCACATACAAGAATATGTTTATATATAAATCTTATTTTTACCTTCCCCAATGTAGGATCGGCAAAGACCCGATGAAATTTTTCAAAATTCGCTTTTTTTTCTTTACGTAAAATCTTCTAAAAATAAAAAAAAATTTGTGGTTTATTAATATTGAGATAAATATTTTTTTATTTTTTGTATTTTTATTCCAGCAGAGTTAATGCAATTATTAATCATTATTTGTAGGACCTGGACGCTTTGCGGGACACCCGAGTACCTGGCTCCAGAAATCATCCAATCCAAGGGCCACAACAAGGCCGTCGATTGGTGGGCACTGGGTATTTATACTTTATTTACTATTATTTAACTTAATAATTAAAAAAAAAATATNTGTGAGACATACTTTGAGATAAGTGTTATGTGAAGACTTTTGTTAAGGTTGTGATGGTGAAATCTACTTTGGTAAAACTGTAGATGACCAGTAGGAGAGGTTGAGATGTAATCTATTTTCTAACCACCAAGATCGAACAATGGCTTAACCCAGCCGAGTGTAACGTGACCTGACAGCCATCTATCCTGCCCTTACCATGCTTATCAGATTCCTACATCCCATATCATGATCAGCCTTCAGCTTAGTACTCCCCAAACAATATCTTCATTAAATGAGTCATTTTACTGTTATTTCTGCTAAATAAGATATATAATTTCTATCTATTTTATTATAGTTACCTTCTCTGCAGCATATATCTTCAAGATATAAAGACGTTATTTATTGGTAAATATTTTATTCTAAAAGCCGAATGATATTGGTGAATTTATCGATAAAAGAGGAATTCACACTTAACGCGGCGATGTAAGGTTTGTACATGGAGCCTACTGATCACTGGCTAGCCCAGTCAGCACCCATGAATGCATTTAATTAGAGCTTGTAGAAGGAGTGGCTGAAAGGGAATTCACACTATTATGAGACTTCCGAAAGCGTGAATCACGTCAATCTGAATCAAGTGATCTTGGGGTACTCCAATGGGTATTGGAGAAGTAGGATGGAAGTATATTTGACGGATGGTCAGCCTGAACTAGGAGAATCTACTACTTCAGTAAGCAGTAATAAACAGGTCTGCTTCAAAAGGACAATCCCCCCCTCTCACTCCCTCAATAACTCACTTTATGTTCAAACACACACACATTTTTATGTTCGTCAAAGTATTTACGAATTTGTACAACATTGTATGAGTGTGTTCATGTGAACTAGCTCCTGCTGTTTCAAAATTACAGCGTTACGACAAAAATGAATGGTACAAAATAGGTGTAAAGTACAATTTTAAAACACTTATGCTCCACAATATATTTCGAAAAACGAATATTAAGAAAGATATTAAATATATATTAAAGGTGATCTGAAGATACTGGGCTCCTGAGCCAAAGGTCTCAGATTAGATGATCAAAGCGACACAGTATGCTTTTCTTTCTTTCTATGCTTCTGCTTCAAAGACCTAGAGAACTCCTGGTGCGTTCCCAGGGAACTTCAAGCCCTAAATTGAAAATTAGGAAAATCAGGCGGCCAGAACGGTGCTCTGACCAGGTACATACGTCTTCTTTACTAAGCTGTGGGTTGAGAATCCATAATGTATTTCTCTCTTCGGCCCTTATGTTTCTCTCTTTGGCCAGTGGGACTGGATTTTAGGTTATTTAATAACTTAATTTCGAGTATTTGATGGGCTCTAATATTTTTAAAACGTTGAAACCAAATTTGGTATTTAGCCTTTTCATCCTTAAAGGAATTAATATTTGTATGAAATAGTTAGAGACAAAGGGAAATTTCCAATCGTAATATCTTCATTGTTATCTGAGTTACAGAAGGTTTAAAAGACTTATTAGATATAAAATGTAATTTTCTAACGTTTAAGTTTTATAAAAAAAAAAAAAAAAGAAAGTTTAATGTTTCATATTAAAGAAAAATTTACGAATTCAGTTGGGATAGGTGAACTTAAAGCAAATTTAGTGGTCATACCTTTTACTCTCACTGTTCTTTCCTACTTGAATATTGAGTTTCCTCATTCACTCTTATTTATATCTGTCTTTAATGAAGCATGGGTAATCTGCTTAGATTACGCAGCTCCTGCGTGAGGGACTTTTTAAGTCCTCTTAAGTAGTATCGACGGACATTTTAGGACTTTAATCTGAATTCCTTCCTTGGGTATCTCAATTTTAATAGCTGAATTTGTCGCTGAAACTTTGTTTGTTGAAAGACTATATTTTTGGTAATTGTTGGTTGTTTATGGTTTCGTAATTGCCCCGACATAAACCTTGAATAAGTATTTCCAAGAATTTTATTGTTAATAGAATATTAATTCTTCGGGCTATTTCACAATGGATACTATTGATATTCCACCCTAATGACTCGACTGCGTTATCGGAATCACGCGACGCCCATGATGTTAAGAGATTGTGTCCATCAACTCTGCTGACGCACTCAAGAGAGAGTGTCCTGACTAATTACTAGTAACCGGCACAATCACTGGTGACTGGTGTGCTGCTTATCTGTTACATGTCACAACTACTGGTATTTACTATTGCCCGGTACTCTGGATCTGGAACTGCGGAATCACATGGGCTCGGAGAATGGAGAGCAATGACTCCGGGAATATTCTCAGAAGGTGACTAAGATCAAGCGGAAAGATGCGTGATTATATTCGTTGACACTTCTGACGCATCCTCCAGGAAGCGCTCTAAGGAATAAGATAATGATATGAGTGAGTACGTTATCTTTGCAGGCAGATATCAAGGAATCTTCATCCTTAGTATACAATTTTCCCTTGGCAATATTATCCACTCACTGACAGCAATTGTTTGACTGCGATAACTGTCTTAAAAATTTGAGTCTATAATGTCATTTTTTCCGCTCAACCATCCAAAATTTTTCATATAATAATGATGGCAACATTTGAATCTACATCCTTTGTGAGGCCTATTGCCAGGACAATGGCACTAGAAATTTGCTCCTACGCAAATTTGTAAAGAATTTTTTCACTTCTTTATGAGTTAAAGTTGTGTTTAAAAAAATGACCCTTTATATAGCAATCTCCAAGTTTTTTCAAATCCCATTATTATTCTTCAGAAGTAGTCTTAGTATAGTTATTTGTTTCAAATAAGAAAAATGATGGTGTTCTACAAAATTCTCGTAATTTTAAGGAGATACATTTCTCGGTTGCTGAAGCAACTAAATATAAAGGGGAAGGTGTCCTCGACCTGCACACTGGGCGGCGTTGGGCGTTGGTTTGATGAACTTAGCAGGGGAGATACGACGATGGGAAGGAAGAAGGGCTCCAGGCGACCATTAATGGATATTGATGAGGTTACGCAGGAAGCTGTTGAGTCAAATCAGTCCACAAGTACTCGCGAACTTGCCAGGGAGTGTGGTGTGGCGAAAGATACTGTTAGTCGTCATCTACTCTCCATGGGGAAGGTTAGTTGACAAGTCTCTCACGAACTTACTCTACAGCAATCTGCTAAGAGGTTAGATATATGTAAAAAAATTTTGAAAAACCCGTCTGATATAAGATTTTACCGGAAGATTGTCCCCGGTGATGAAAAGTGGGTTTATTGGCGTAATTAGTAAGTTATGGCTAGCTCGCTTTCAAACTGTTTTTACCGCTGATGAAAGGAGGCAATTTGAAGAAATCCATGCTTTGCTTCTTTTTTTTTTTTAATTTTGAAGGAAGGACACTCTATGAATTCTGACCTCTACTTCGAACATTGTACGCGAATTTTTCTGCCGAAAAGAAGTTTTAGCCCAACAAGATCATGCTCGTCCCCACAAAGATCATTATGGGTTCGAACTCCTGCCTCATCCACTTTGTAATCCAGACCTCGCACCATATATTACCATTCATCGGTTTACTGCTTCCTTCGATCCATGACCCATTTTCTTCAAGGGAAAACATTTGATAATTTTGCGGAAGTTGAAGTTGCGGTCTTTGACAACCATCCCTAGGAATGGTATCAGCGTGGGATCCAGTAATTGACAAGCAAATGGCTAATGACGGTAGATAACAACGGACTATACTTTGAATATTTAATTGTATTGTATATTATATATATATACAATTATTATATCAAAGATATAATGTTTGGTTGAAAAACTGTCATTACGCTTATACCTAAGCCGCTTTATTTCGAAGCGCTTAGCTTTTAATATATGTGAACGAATAATGAAAATTAGGGGATCTATACTCTTGTAAAGTATATTTCCATGTCAATATGACTAGAAATTTTGCGCCTATTATATCAAAATTAATTAATTATATTTCAGCTCTAAATCAGTCATTAATTTGAATATAACAACGAAACAAATAATGCCGATTCTAATACTTGAAGTATTAACTATTTTAATTTCTATAAGATAAGGCAGGCTCTGAACTGTCTGAAAAGGAAGGATAGAGAAGGGGTTGACATTCATAGTGAATTTGGTAAATATTTTATATAATAATCTTTAAGCTTAAATATAAGATTTAATTTGTTTATATTTTAAATTCCCGACGAGAAATATAATATAATTTATGTATTTAATACCCATACACGCTTGTGTTTATGCTATTTTGAACGGAGTACTTTTAAATTATTTAAGTAGCTTCTTCAGATTATCTAATCTTTTCCTCGAGCCACATTACTTATTTCACTATCTCTTAGTGGTCTTTAATGAGAAATAGTATAATTTGACTTGCTCCGAGATAGGAAAAAGTTGCAAATTATTAGTTATATATAATTGTGATTATGTATTGGAAATTATTATTATAATAATTACTATTTAACTGTGAATATTAACCAGCACATTACTAGATGCAAAAAACACGTAGAAAGTAATTAATAATTAAGTTTTATTTTAAAAAAATTACTATTCATTATAACATTTGATTTGTTTCAATAATCTGTTGACAGAACATAAGAATGAGCAGTCCCTTCGTTTTCAGGTTACATATACTCTCAGACTAGCTATAGTATGATTTTGTATTTGACATCATGGAATTTTAAAGATAAACTATATCTCCTCTCCGCAGCTCCCTCAAAAAAAAATTACTTGAGTGATTCCAAATTTAATAACTCCTTTAAAATAATTGTTCTTACCTTCAGCTACTTTACTTTTGAAAGAGCAAAAATATATTTATGTATTCCGTATTTATATTTATATATTCCGTATATTTATTAGAGGGAAGGCTCATCTTGAGAAGAGATTTATCACTTTTGAGAATTGCCCCCTTCCCCCCTGCGTTTCTGGCTGTTAGCCCTGAACGACTAATGGACTCTGGGAGTTTTTTCCAAGGTTTTGAAAGGGGTCTTCCAAATTTATTTTACACCTCTGACCTAATAGTTATAAATAAATAATTACTCTTAACTCATCTGTGCAGCAATTCATGTAAAAATAAATAATTATTCTCAACGGAAGCCTGCCAAAATCCATATATTACCGATCATATGGTCTTCTGGCACTTATCTGTTGGCGTAGTGTTAAATCTCTAGTCACACATCATCCTTACATAATATACTTTCTCCATAATATATTTAATGTAAATATATACCCCTCTGTTAAAATATTTAAGATCTGCTCTTACATTTCATTAACAGTCATAAAACATACTTGGAAGAACGCCCAACCCGAGATAGTTGCTGCGGAAATTTATGTTTTTTTTTTTTCTTTACATCAGGCTCCTTTTATCCTTTATGTAAAATTAACAAAATTTTTCTCGAGGCATTTAAAATTGCTATTTCTTACGATAGTTATTCTTAAATTGCGTCGGCATGCATGACCATATTCTCACCCTATTCTGTTTTATACGATGCTAATGGGATGTGTAATTGTTTACTATATGATGACTTTATCCAATTCATTTATTACATTGATTTTCTGAGGACTCTTTTGCCTTTATTTTCAATCCTTAGAAAAGTAGTCATCAAATTTCGCAAGAGCTACATTATCTAAGCAGGTTTCCCATGCTTCATTAGAATGTGGATGTAAATAAGTGTAAATGGCTTATTTATTAATCTTTAGTCATACATTTGCTTCTTTGAAGAGAAATATTGAATCATCCATCAATATATTTAAATGAATATATAACAATCGCTCTAAAATTAGTATAGTCGTGTAACGTTTTCTGAAGTCGGTAAGGAAAGAGGTCACTTTGGTTGTGCCTGAAAAACTAAGCAGATTCATCAATGTTGGTTCGACCAAGAAAGACAGAACTAGTCGTCGCCCAATGGCTTTCGGCTGAATACTGTTTTGGAAGGGCTTTTGTCCAACAGTTTGATCAAGTAAGCTCAAGTAGCGAATTTGGTTACAATATATATATATAATAATCGTTATTATGTATATCGATTAAATAACAGGGGCGACAGTTTGAAAAGAGGCGGATGGAGGCCAGATTGGAAAATCTATATATATGTTATTGCTATAATTACAAAAAATTTTGCTACATATTTTTTTACGAAAAATGCATATAAAGGAAGATACTTAAAATTGTTACTTTGAAAGCTAAGCGACTCTTCTCTTTTTTAGAATAGAATTTAGAATTTATTTTTTCTTGTCTCAAATGAAAATTAAAAGATAGTATAAATACCTACTCCACCTTTTCCCAGGTGATTTCCTGAAGTGGGTATCGATAATTCCTACGCGATTGTGAAGGTACATTTCAATCTGATCCGTCCGTACGTTCAGTTGAAGGTACGGAGGCTATGCAATATTGGCTATTTGCAAGGATCTGAACATTCAAGGGTGCTGAAATTTATGCAATTGTAACCGCAATGTGCTAGTTGAACTGAAGTATACCGGATCAACCGCAAGAAATCATCCCCACGTAAAAGAAGTAATTGCATGGAGAAACTCTGAGCATTCAGCGCGAGCACTCCATGAGCATGGTGTCTGGGATCTGAAGACGACATCTTCGGCCTTGAAAGTGCTCAGTTTAAAATTGTTCAAATAATAATAATTGTTCACGTAGGCTTCGACGGTCGTCAGATGTATTTACCGTTTCTTCTTCCGGGTTGGACCGTGTCAAATTGTTGTTATTTGCCGAGCTTTCGCACATCATGTGATGGCTTCTTCAGGGCTGAAAAGTGATATCATATCAATCTCTCTTTTACAACTCTCATTCTCTTTTCAGCCCTGAAGAAGCCATCACATGATGTGCGAAAGCTCGGCAAATAACAACAATTTGACACGGTCCGACCCGGAAGAAGAAGCGGTAAATACATAATAATAATTGTGCCAAATTAAATTGTGGAAGGATTGTTCAGTGATTCGATCTTCGAATTTGAATAAATAAAAACAAATTTGTGCATAAAAAGTTTGTATTATTGCCTACGTTTTCTGCAATGTTTGATAAAATACTCTTCCGTCGTGATTCATTCCCATTAGTATGTTCACTTTTTTCAAATTGTTATACAACGTATTTAGTTTAATTACTCATATATTTATATTATCGATTACACACACTCTTATTGTTTTATTCATTCTTTTTCTTATATATTTTTTATTTGTATAGTATTATCATTTTAGAATTTATTTCGTTACTCATCCCTGAAAACGACCTGAAATTTAGGCCGATACGTTGGCAATAATAAAAAATTTGTTATATACATATTAGTATTTATTTTATTGAAATCTCAATAACGAACCCCCGACCAATCCTTCCCCATAAAGTTCGATATTCAACTATCCCCAAATTAATCTTTTCTTATTATACCGAGAAAAAATATTGGTTTTTTTTCTTTCTTTTTTATTTTTTTGTTTTTTCACGTGCGGATTCATAAGAGCCTGAATCCACTTTTGACTGATTTAGAAACACTCTTTATGAATCTAAACATACAAGAAAATATATTTCTATTTTGGCCAACACCAACTTTCGAAGTATGTATATTTTAATAAACGATATATTTCTTAAGACGTTTTTATATAAATCTGTTTAGACAGAAAATGAAGTTTGACAACAGAAATTACTTTAATATTTCGCAATCTCTCTAACAAAAAGAGAGACTCCTGCGCTGACCCTTAAAAGTCCTTACGTCAGATCGAGGAAATGTTTCTTAAGATTTCCAGGGAAAATGGATTCGATCCATAAACGAAGCGAAGCATTGGCTCACGCCTTAGCCAAAGGGTCGTCCGGCAAGAATTTTATTCTACTAATTTATTTTCGAAGTCTTCAAGGGATTTATTATTGCCTTAAAAATTACTTATTTTAAGTTTTATTACAGTTATCAAAACCAATTAATTTCAACTTTCCCATTACTATTCAATCCTTTCTCCAATGAAACAATAGAAGTGAAACTTTCTGCCTTTATATCTTAATTCTAAGAGACGTTTCTTCCGCAGGCCTTCAAGGAACAATGCCTTCGTGTGGCCTGATACTAATATGCAACACACTTCGGGGCTCAAGATCCTGCAAAGGAGTTTACGACTAGCCCGCAACACCCGTCAGTTCAGTGTCCGGTCCCAGTCCAAAATTACCCGAGGTCAGTCGGGAGATAAGTCTTCCCGTTATCCGTAATCAAAATACCGGAGAATGGGAGTGGAGGGAGGGGTGGCTGCAGGTCGTATAAGATGCACAAATCATCCCGTATGCCTTCCCGTCGCTGACGGCTTCAATTCCAACAACAGTCGTATTTAATATCCCGATATATCTAGTTGTAAAACACAATACATCTGAGACTGTAAAACTTCCATTCTACTTCTGGTTTGCCCTTTTCGTAGCCTGCGTCGTAATCTGTGTGCCTATCAGTCACATTTCATTGGATTTCATGGTAATTACATAAGCCTATTTAGCTTATTTTGTTTTTGTCTTATTTAGCAGACGCCCTTTATGTAAACCATACAAATTGGTTTGGCAGCATGAAATGACTTAAGATCATTTATTACTAATATACACGTAACTTATATAAGAGAGGACAGGAATTCGGAGTTAAAATTTTACCCTCAAATGATATAAACTTCCCCCAGTGCAAAATGAATACTGATTTATTGCATTTACTTCCAAATATCTTCTATAAAGGTCGGCCATACAGGAACTAAGAAGATTTTCTAAGCAGAACACGTAGAAATGACAGTGAATAACGAATTATGTCTTATTTGTTAAAGGAATGAAAGATCTCTAAACCTGCCTCTAGACTAGCCGGGAAGGAAGAGTGGGGGAAGTACACAGACATCGTAGTTAAATTCGTAAATAATACCTTAATAGAGGTTTTACGTAAGAATGTTAAAGAACAAGAATATTGGAAAGTTAGATATCACACCTATTATGTTCTATAAGCCTTTAGGTAACTCAAGTAAAAAACGAAAAATATGTTATAAATTTTGGTCTCTTCCTCTAATAATTTTCTCTCTCTCTCTTTCTCCCTTACTATCTCTTCTCATTAAAAAAAATAAATTCTTTCAACAGTTTGTAATAAAAAGCGTTAATAGAGAATTCAATTTCAATATTGTAAAATAAGGGGACCCGCCCGAAACTCATAATATGTATTATTACTATATATATAATTTTGTTAAATTATTTTACTTTTTTTGGTAATTCTTAAACCTCCTGTTCCCCTCAACTGATTTCAACCATCATAGAAGCCAAATAACTATTTTTAAAAAAAGATGCTTAATTGCTGTTTTTGGTTTCATAATTTTATAAATTGCCTGTACACACTCACAAACACATAAATAATTTTTAGCTTCTGCAATGTATATAGATCGGTGAGAAGATCTTTTGTAAATTTTCGAAAGTTGCTTCATGGTACCAACGTGAATGGCTTCATTTTCCACGGGTAATCTGCTAGAAGACAGGCAGTACTTGGATTACTGGGGTAATCGTTCTAATTGAAGTTGAAGTTTACTGTCAGCCTGAATTATAATTGAAAATTTATTTCCACAGAAGTGAAACATTTAATTACCGCGGTGAAATTCAACTTACTATTATTGTACCGTAATTAAAAGTATGTCCGGCATTATCAAATGTTGTTGTTGTTGTTTGTGGTTTAGAGGCGCTCAACGACTATGGTTATCAGCGCCTGTTATTTTTAATTTATTTTTATTTTATTTTATTTTTTATTTGTTATTTATTTATTCTTTTTATCAAATGTGATTGTTGCCTTTAAAAAAAAAGAGAGACTGATCTTCAGCCTTGAAGTACTTCTTCAATAACATGCACTTTCCGGACGCAATCAATGGCTGCGAAGACGATCACGAGTCTAATGGATCAGTGCCAGGATTACTATTTCGCGGCTACGTTTTCGCTATTCCCTGTCAAGCCGCTCCCGAACGACGGGTGTGTTGTGACAGCCGAGACTGTGTGTTTTAGCCTACTGACAGGGACTTCCTCTAGAGCGGAAATGTGTTTCGACTGTGCCCCCTCCCCCAGACGGGGAGTCCTTCAGCCGGTAACTATTGATTGGCCAAAGAGCATTCACCTGTAGAATTGACAAAGAGATTTTTCACTGCTACATGTTGGCTTCTGTCACTTACAATGAAAAAAGGAAATCTTTAGCTCCCTGCAAAAAAATACAATTATATTTACACACACGCGCGCGGGCACGCACACTCACACCTTCAGACACAAAGTAGACGAATGGGAAGTTATATCAGAACAACCAAAAGAAAACCAGTACACACCACATTGGTCAGATGAGCGTTAACAAGCCTTTTTAGAAAAGAATAAATGCCTATTGAAAGGACAAGAAGAACTCTTAGAAATTGAAAGAAAAATTAATCGAGTTATTTGCCTATTGTCTTCCTTCTAAAGGAAGAATTCACTAATAACAATAATAATATATTATAATGAAGTCTTAAGTTATCAAATGATATTTAATATTTACGAAAATTATCTAAGATTTCCTGATAGAAAATGGGAGTCATTTGACCTGGTAAATGTGAGCGGTCAAATAAGCACAAGTATCTTATCGGCTTTGAACTAATTCTGGAGGAATGCAGTTTAGGGCAAGTCCCAGAATGGTCTAGAGCCAATCTAAAGTGAAATATGGGAATTACACATTCTCATTTTAGGCCACTGACTTACATTTTTTTAGCACAAGAAAATATATTTCGGATATGATTTTTCTTTACTCTCCCGTGCTTATTTTAACAATCTGTTACAGGTGTGTTGATCTTTGAAATGCTAGCTGGCCACCCCCCGTTCTTCGATAAAAACCCCTTTGGTATATATGAAAAAATCCTCTCTGGGAAAATAGAGTGGTCCCACCATCTTGACCCTGTGGCCAAGGATCTCGTGAAGAAGTTGCTTGCTCAGGACAGGACCAAAAGGCTGGGCAACATGAAGGTACGTCAGGTCCCAATTATCTAACTCTGCTTTAAAAAATATGAAATGTTTGAAAAATTAAATTAAGTTAACAAATTAAAAATTTTTGTTCAATCTCAATGCATGTATTTTTTCGGCAATAGCTGCCCATGTATCAGAAATGCAAGAAAGATTTTTTAAAATGAAGTGAGCAGCTGATTTAGCAACAGCGAAAAGAATGTAGTGATGGATGTTAAACACAAATTCTATATTTTCTTCAAAAATTTCTTCACTATTAAAAAAAAACAAAAAAACTATACAGATTTCACTATAATATTATCTTTTTTTTTTTTTGCATATTCAGTGGCCTTATATATTTTTTACAATTAAATAGCAGTTTGTTCTACACCATAGATCCTCACAGCGATGTTGGCTTCTTTTTAATACAATTATTTATTTAGATATTATTCTATACTCCTATGAGTATAGAAATGTGTGTGCGTATGAGCCTGAATATAATTTTGATCAAATAGCTGAACTGGTCAAAATAAAATTTTGAGGGTCATAGGTAGCTCAGAAAGACCTTTGGAGAAAATGTTCATACAAAAACTGGTGCCCTAAGCCATGCAAGAATGAATTGGATCACAAACTTCAATTTCTCTATTTTGGGGCACCAGCTATTGTTTATCGACATTTAGAAGCTCAAAATATTCCATGGGAGTTTAGTATAGAGTGGCTATGGAAACATAAATTTCTCAATTGCAACGTGCGTCATGTTTATCAGCTTTATAAGCTTTTGCAAATTGTGCTCATTGGTTTTTTTGTTCTTATTTATTTTCATTGTTTTGTTCTGTTAAACTCTAGTCTACATTAATAAATCTTTTCATTTTATCAATTTTCTAAAAGGTAAATTCTTTGAAAAATTCATTTTTGTATTTATAATTTTTCAGAATGGAGCTGAGGATATCAAAAGGCATAGGTGGTTCAAAAATATTGATTGGAATGATGTTGTGCAGAGGAAGCTCAAAGTAAGCCCAGCACTTTTAAAATAATGACATTAATGGCTTTAATCATTGAAACCTGTAAAAGCATCCCTAAATTTGGCTAATTAAAAAAAATAAATAATTATTCTCAACGGAAGCCTGCCAAAATCCATATATTACCGATCATATGGTCTTCTGGCACTTATCTGTTGGCGTAGTGTTAAATCTCTAGTCACACATCATCCTTACATAATATACTTTCTCCATAATATATTTAATGTAAATATATACCCCTCTGTTAAAATATTTAAGATCTGCTCTTACATTTCATTAACAGTCATAAAACATACTTGGAAGAACGCCCAACCCGAGATAGTTGCTGCGGAAATTTATGTTTTTTTTTTTCTTTACACCAGGCTCCTTTTATCCTTTATGTAAAATTAACAAAATTTTTCTCGAGGCATTTAAAATTGCTATTTCTTACGATAGTTATTCTTAAATTGCGTCGGCATGCATGACCATATTCTCACCCTATTCTGCTTTATACGATGCTAATGGGATGTGTAATTGTTTACTATATGATGACTTTATCCAATTCATTTATTACATTGATTTTCTGAGGACTCTTTTGCCATTATTTTCAATCCTTAGAAAAGTAGTCATCAAATTTCGCAAGAGCTACATTATCTAAGCAGGTTTCCCATGCTTCATTAGAATGTGGATGCAAATAAGTGTAAATGGCTTATTTATTAATCTTTAGTCATACATTTGCTTCTTTGAAGAGAAATATTGAATCATCCATCAATATAATTAAATGAATATTTAACAATCGCTCTAAAATTAGTATAGTCGTGTAACGTTTTCTGAAGTCGGTAAGGAAAGAGGTCACTTTGGTTGTGCCTGAAAAACTAAGCAGATTCATCAATGTTGGTTCGACCAAGAAAGACAGAACTAGTCGTCGCCCAATGGCTTTCGGCTGAATACT
>KZ807322.1:282385-293497 GCA_000696205.2 Oncopeltus fasciatus | reverse complement strand
ATATATATAAGATGAAAATTTCTTATTTTACTTTAATAAGATATTTAAACTTTTGAACAGTTGTAGTCACAAAAATTTAGTTAAATATTTTTTCCTCCTTAAAATTGTATATAGAATTGTATTAGGTTTCTTCGGTGTTTAATTCACTTGGAGTTATAAACAAAAATGTTCTCCTCTGAATAAGAATGATGATAGTATATGTAATTAAATTTTAAAGTATTAGAAGTTCTAAAAAATATTTTTGTAAAACACAAGATAAAAGAATAAAGTTCTAATAAATAAATACTCTACCAAATTTTTCAAGAAAGAAATAATTCACATGATGTGTAGTATATCCTTTTTAGCAGAAATGAAATAAAAAATGGACACATTTTTCTAATTACATGCAAGAGGTTTTTAAAGCTTAACGACTTTAAAAACCAAAGAACTTCCTGGCAAGGACTAGTATCGTTACATATCAGTATTTATGAAATGTTAATTACATAATGATGTTTTAAATTAAATTGATTGATTTAAATTTCTATTGTATATTTATTTATATATTGATTGTATTTTTTACTTTAATGTAAGTAATTTGAAAACTATAAAAAAAAATTGAAAGTTTAATTATAATGTTAAGTGGTGATATAAATGAAAATAAATTAAAAATGTTTTGCCAAGTTGAGGTTGAGTTTAAGTGGTGGTCATTCCAGATTTATTGACAATATTGTATCTTAAATTATTTCAACTGCATTTATCATCTGTAATTATGTTATTGTAAAAGTAAAGATTATTATTACTAGTTATTATTAATTAGATATGTGATGTTTATGTTTTAGGCTCCCATCATCCCCACAGTCAGCCATGAAGGAGACACCTCTAACTTCGACTACTATCCTGAGGCAGACTGGAAGTCTATACCAGCTGTCTCTATTCAGGAAGAGCAGCTGTTCAGCGATTTCTGATATCAAAATTCCTGTACAAAATTTTATCTGTATAAATAATATAAGAAATTCCATTTTCGTATACATTTGTATGTAGACTTTTATACGAATTAATTTATTTTAATTGTTTGTATCTTCTATGGAGAACCACTAAATATATTTTGTAAATAAGTTTACTTTTTTATGTTTTATTCTTTTTTTTTTTGCCCCTAATTTAAATATTTTACTGAATAAATTTATTGTAATAAATAATTACAGTAAAACCAATGAAATATAAAATATCAAAAATGATTCCATTTAATAGAAAGTTTGAATTATACCTACTTATAATAAAGTTCAGAAAGAGGAGTATTTAAATAAAAAATAATTATTTAATTATTGTTCAATAAATTAAAACTAATGTTCATGTCAAGAATTTAATAAATCCTGTCTCTTACTCTTTGCACTTGCTTTCTTCTTCTGCTCTATCAAAAGACTTTCCTTCCAAGGCTCAATTTACTTTCACACTGACTATAATACAATAATACGAAATATTAATAACTATTAATCAGCATACTTAAAGAAAACTTAATTATTTTTGAAAATTTTGAAAAAAAAAAAAAAAGAAAAAAAAAGTTTAAAATTGCATATATATTGCCTAGTATATCATGACCTTTTAAAATTAGCATTCTTCTGAAAAATAATATGTTCTTCTATAATAAATGTTATTACAGTTTATTATCTTAACAAATAAATATTTTTTATAGGTTTGATGTGTTTTGTTTCATGCACATACTATATTTTAATTCCAGCTATTGCAAACAAACTCTTTAATTAATTAATGAATATTGCAAATTATATAAAAGAAAACATATTTTAATACATTTTAGAACTGGAGTTAGAAGACCCTTATTTTATATATATATAGAATTGATATTTCAATGTACCATACATTTGTTTCTTTAAATGAGATAGATAAAAGGAAATAAGATATAAAAAGACGACTTGAATTTTTTTCCCTGTTATTTGAAAGTATATAGTTTGTATATCTTTGTCCTAAGATAATTCAAAATATTAAATATTTGCATTAATAAGATTTAATAGGATTGAACAATGAAGCACTCATAATAAGGTAAATTAAAATATCTTATTTTATAATTGTTGTGTAGCCTTTACTGAAGTATAAAACAAATGAGGAAATTTCTCTCCATTGGTAACAACTTTAAATTCTCTTTAAATTTAAATTAAATTAAATTTTTTTTATGGCTTGGAAGGCTGTCTAGTACTTAGTGCAATCAGTGATATTACTTAAAGCAATGATATTTTATTGAGAAATAAAAGCTTGCCAGCTGCCATTGGTATTTAGAATAGGAGGGGTTACCTTTAGAAAACCCCTTCTCCCTAGAAGTGGTAGCATGGAAGTAAAAAGAAAAACTTAAAGTAAATTAATGATGCAGATTGCCAGCAATTGTTGTAACATATTTCTTAAAGTTTTGACTAGCCCCACGAATTGGACCAATATGTCTGGCAACAATAGTGTAATTTAAATTATTTGATTGTAGGAGTGGTGACCAAGAAGGTAATAATTATATTTATATGTAAATATACCACTGCTAGGTAGGTAAGAATCAATTATTCTTAAATTATTAAATTTGGTTTTTAAAATTATGACTTTATATCAATACACTGAACACTTATATAATATAAGAAGTCTTCTTTGTTGAGCCCACTCACTTTATTCAAGGTAGTTAGTTCTTAACAGAGGTAACAAGTAAGAAGTCATTCAAATGCAGAAGAAGGGAAGAGCTATATTTAAAAAAATTACCAGTACGATATCTTCCAGTTTCCTCTATTTTGGAAAATATTGGAGAAGGATCACTAAGTAAGTCGTCACTGCTGAGATTATCTGAAACATGAAATACAAAAACAATTATTCTGAGATGTGCTTCATTGGTTTTTACTTAATTTTCTTTTGAATTAAGCCTTTACGGTAGTAGATTGTTAGATTAATAAGTCACTTGAGGGATTTGTTTCATGATAGGGATTATTACTCATTAAATATAAAGGTGAACTCATAATTCTATACAGCCACAGATAAATTAGTGATTATTGGCAAAGATTGAAAGGTATTAAATGTAAGCAAATATAGAGAAGAAAATAATGTATAAAGAACAAAAGAAAATTGGGGAAAGCAAGTAACTAAGAAACTTGTTAATCAACTTCCAGGTCATTGTTAATCATTCATAGGTAATACTTATTCTATTAATTATTATTATTACTGCTAAAATAATTAGAATAATTTGATTACTAATTGAAACATATATTTATAAGAAAATGTTCGATATACTGACCTATTCATTTTTATTTAAAAGTTTTATACCTGTACATAGTTTGAGATTTCAATACATTAGATATTGACAAAGCAATGAAACAGTCTGTTTGCAATTTCTTTCTAGAAAAATTATAATTGTAATGACAATAATCATTAATTATAACAAACATATCAATTTATTTATTTATTTTTTTAATTCCCAATAATTTATACTAGAGGCTTGTAGAACTGATTTTGTAAAATCTAGTTGTAAGGTTTAATTTATTTTTTAAATTACTTATAATCTATATGCTATTTATTAAAGCAACAACTGCTACAACTGTTTTTTCAGGATTCAGTGGACTGGATTTGGAGTTACATGTGGACTAAATAAACTTAATTCTGCTGGTAATAGTTGGAAGTTTCTGAAAATTATAAATTCACTTCAAATGAGAATAGAGAAAAGTTATCTTGCAAATTGTTAATTGTTGGTAACTTTCTATAGTTTGGTTGTCTTTTAAATAGATAAAAAAATATTGTTGTATTTCTACACATTGGAAAGTCAGAAATTTGTAGGGGGGAAATTATTTGTCTGGACTGCCCTATTCACTACACAGTTGTTAGGAAAATTTTAGAATTTAGAATGTCAATATGCAGAGTATTACAAAATTCTTTTCATCTTATTAACTCAGAATTAAGAAACAATATATCACTCTTATGATTCTTATTTTCCTTTTTCTGAAGTAGAAATCTCCCCGTTTAACTCACAATATTTTTTTTTCTTGAATTTTATACGGCAGCATCTCAGAGGTCAATAAGATGAGATTGTACAGTCCTTTGAGTCCAAGAATCAATGCCCACAGAGTATACTGCACTGGTAAGCAGTTGAAGTTAAAAGAAAAGGACAAGCCAAGACTAAGAAGGTGTCCCTCAGGAGATGCTAGGAAGAGGTGTGGGAGGGTAATTAGGCAAACTAATTAGGCGAAGGGAGCTCTCTGACAAGATACAGTTATCCCTAGACAGAATGCCTTATAAGCTATGTAATAGGAACTAAACTATAATTAAGTGTCTTTTTTCGGTATATTATGAATTTTTTTTTTTTTTTCTGGCTTTGGTATCTAAGTTTACTGTTAAACCCCCCTTCCTTTTTTTTCTAATTCAATACAAAATGTTCCAATTAAGATGACTTCTCTCGTTTGTAGTGAGGCCCGATACCTTATTTTTGTCGGTTAGAAAGAATACAAAAAATAATTACAGATCCAATAAGAGCATTGTCCACAATGAAGAAGCCACAAGCAGTGAAGACATGATTCCTTCTCGCCTCCAAATGGAAGTTCAGCATTTCCTGAAATAACATAAATGAATCAAAATTTCTGTTGGAAATAACTTTTATTCATTACTCTTCTCCCTTTTTTCTGCATCTGAGCTACTGATATTAGAGGGTTAGAGATAGTTAATGACTCTTTTGACCAAACACTCAGGATTCAGGGGCTTTGCGCTCAATATAACCAGTGTAGAGTTCATATTAAACTCAGGATTATCAAACAATATCCAAACCTCACATTTGATTCCATCTTTGGAGTTTCCATCTCTTGTAGTGCTTAGTTTGTGCAACATTTAAAACAGCATATTTTGATTTGTAAAGCAATTTTTTAACACAATCAAAACCTTACCATTTACTTGTATATATTATCTGCCTATTATATGTAACCATTCATAGAGAACTTTTTCGTATTCCACACTGTTACAGGTGTTAAAATAGAAATTAAGTTGTGCTTAATCCCAACCTTATGTTATTACATGAAAAATGGTACTCAACTAGAGCTGGTTATTGTCAGAAACATGGCGGGATCCCATTGGAACATAACACGCGGGAGAGCGTAAAGAAATATTTGTCTAAAACCTTCATTGACTTACATCATCTAGCGATTTCAAGGTGCATTTATAAACACGTTTGTTTGCTTCTCTCAGCTGAAACAAGAAAAAATTATTAATGTGTAAAATTAAGTAGGACTGTTAAAATTATGTAAAAATAATAAAAGAAATTTTATTCTATATTTAATTTCAAGCAATCACTTTGGCCCCTAGACGAGCTTTTGGATATATATATGTCTCTATGCACTCTAGTGTCCGGAATTTTTAAAATGAAGAGAACAAGTTATTCTACCAATTATTAATAAGTAAATTAAGTAATAACTTATTATTGGAAAGCTTTGGATTTGTTCGCTAATAGCTGAATTTTTTCAAGATGAAGTGGATGAATTTAAGGAATGGTTCAGAGCAGGACAACTGATGAAAGCCGTGGAATTGTTGGGAATAATGGTGTGGTGTACAGGAGCGGAGAAATTTACATAACAGATTTTTTTTTATATTGTTTCAATGATGGTTGATGCTAACCATTTTGGGATTGGGCTGTTCTCCATTACATTCCGTCATTTCAATTGCTCGATTTAAGAGTTATAAATTATAGTTTCTAGGTAACTTAATATTATGGATGAAAACCAAAGATCTACATGCAAAATCTTAGCCTCCCAGAAATAGGTTAGAAAAAGAAAAAGGAGGGATTCAGTCAATCACTCATTCTGGCTATAGGATATATTTGTGTGATCACTTATCTCTTTCAATCACTTAGGTCATGAAGGGAGGGGCTATTTACAAATTGACTACTATTCAAAAAATCTTTGGATTTGGGTACCCTTTTATTTCTCAATATCTCCTTGCCTATCCCAGTATCCCCAAAATAATTTTTATTATTAGTAGGTAAAATCAAAATAAGTATCCAGAACAATTACAAAAAATTGTTAAGAATACAGCCTCCAATGCTAAGTTTCTTTGGAATTCACTAAAAACACAAAATTACTGAAATTAATGTACTTCTATCAACTGTAAGAAGTATAACAAAACATTAAATTTACAAGGGACATAATTGTTAGTAATTTAATATTTTTATATACACTAATGTTACTTATCATTTGTGTTACAATTTTTAATTCTCTTTTCAAAGGCTCAACATGTAATCAGAATAGCATAGAATCATGTGTAGCAAATGTGTACTGAAGACTATTTATGGATATTTTATTTGGTTGTGGTTTTTTATCCCATGTAAATTTTAAACAATTAATGAGAGGGAATAGAATAAAAAATACCAGTTGTCCTGGTAGCATAACTGGTAAATGCACCAGCCCGGATATCAGGAGATCCAGGTTCAATTCCTGGCTGGGACAGATTGATTTTTTTTATTCTATTCCCTCTCATTAATTGTTTACTATTTATGGATTTATCTACATAATGGATAAATGCACTTACTAAAAAATCTAATTATTTGAAGACCTGATCTGGCAACTTTTCATAAATGAGGTGAACAAAGTCTCTCCCAACCCCTTTTTTCATAGGAACTCTGTATTTTACTACTACTTTATATGGTTAATTACTTTATATATGGGTAGTTACCAGTAAAATTACTGAATCCATCTGTCTATAGATAGGGAAGAGAGAATTGTTTTTTAACATAGGAGACAACCAAAAAATATCACTTTATTTTACTAAATTATTTTTGTGCTGATTCTCTTCAGTGATTATACAAGTGACAGGAGGATGGAAAATAGATGCACTGATTGAATGGCTGATTAAAATAATGATTATTCTTTCACAATGTCTTTCTATTTTTTTTAATATATGCTGCTATGAATTTTATATATATATTTATTTATATATGTGTGTGTGGGTGTGTTTTTAGGCATTTTTAATTTCCCCCATGAGCGTCATTCACTCAGACATTAAAATCTAGGCCAGTGCCTTCTTAACTCGAATTCGATATCTTATTCACAGTTTTTCTCCACATGATCTCCCCAAAGATTTTTAACTCCACTTATGAATCTATGATCTCATAGGACCTAACCCATCTCGTGCTTTTCATTCAGGCATCTTACCGATAGGAAGCGATTTCACCATTGCTTTACCCACCATATTGTTCAACATCTTCTTTGCTCAATTTTCCTGTGTCTAAAATTCTGATCTTAGCTGTATGCAGGTAAGTTAGGTAAGTGAAAATCCTTCCCTTCGCCTTCTTTGTTACTTTTTTTTTTATTACTCAATTTCGTAACTGAACAACTGATAAATAATTAAAAGTAACAATATTTCAATTTTTTTTTCTCTTTCCAATTACACTTCCTTTCTGGAAGATTTAAGAGAGTTTTATTTATCTATTTTATTCTAAATGCATGTATGCTGTATCATGGAAGTTTGTATGTTTTCCCTTCTACGATTTCTTTTATTCAGGAATGTCTTTGAACTCAGAGACTGAACTTACTGAGGTAGGAGACAGATAAGACCCACAAGGCCTCTCAAGAATTGTGGGGGATGTCGGCGATCTAACCCCATCAAACTGCACAAACTTGTCAAGCGCACTTAGTTCTCTACTTTGATTTCTGTGCATAACACTTTCGAAAACCAATAAAATAATTTGATTCGATACACAACGTAATTAATTTAAGTGTGATTTCATTGGTCACCTTCCCTCCTCATATGGTTGCGGTCTGTTTTTTTTTTTGTGTTTTTAAAATATTATACTTGTTCTTCATTGTAATCAAATTACAAAATGTATTATATTAACACTATGTAAAAAAAAAAAAAATAGATACAAATTTTAAAGAAAAAATAACAAGTAAAAAAAGAAAGAAATTTATTTGAAAATTGTAGAAAGATTTTTTAAACTATTAAATAAAGACCAATTTATGTTACCTTTTCGACTGTAGTACTGCAGGCATTGACTATCCTCAAGACTAAAAATAGAAGTGAAACAAAAGTTGAAATACTTATAAGTTCTAAGCCAGATTTTATGTGCTGAAATAGTTCGAAAATAAAAACAATGGACATATTAAGGACTATGCAGCTAATCACAGGACCATAATATGTATTCAAGTTTTCCAGCACAGTGTTTAGTTGTTCTAACACAGACACTGCGACACAACATCTAATCCGTTGGTCTCTTAGGAACGTTACCATTGACTGAACTATGAAAATAATCCCAAAAAATTGATTCAAAGAACCTATCAAGTAACTAGCCATACAAAATTGCCCTGTTATTGATATAAGAAGTTGAAAAATAGAGCATTTACTATCATGAGTGAAATACCCTGGACATATTCTCCAAAATCCTATTATGTTAGCAATGCATATGAGCAAAATAAAAATACAATTTAAAAACGAATACGTAACATTTTCTTCAATATTGCATTTAATATTGTTAACCTGCAGAAAATACTCTATTCTCAACAAACATTTTTTTAATTCCATTAGGTGAAGTCGTCTGAATAAAACACAGAGTAGAGTTGAAATATCCACGAAAATTTGTGACACCAAAGCGAGACATAGCGGAAGTGCGATGGAACTTGAGGAATAGCAGTATCGGGAAATATATGAGACAAAGAACCAACATTTCCCAGAGAAGATTAGCATTGCCAATACAATTGACAATGGTTCCCATTGGAAATCATGGCGACAAGGTATCCCCATCAGCTGATTCACAACGGCTATCTTTCTAAACTTCCGCCGGACCGATGAATTCTGTCCCCTTTCTTCCCAAGCGAGCCGAGCATGCATTTCTTAGTGAAGACCCCTGTAAAATAGAATCGCATGGCCTTTGAGTGACGTATTGTCCGTATATGTTATTGTAATTGATCGTAGCTCACTTTCACTTCAATTGCTCCATTAGGTTATTGAAGAGTTCATTAATGTAATTGGCTATCTGATAAATTACAAAGAAATTACGACTATTGCATATTAAAAAAAAAAAAAAAAAGCAAACTGGTACTGTCAAATTCCCAAATAACATCTTTCGGAAATGACTGAAACAATTATTCTGCAGCTAGATATCATTAAATTTTATTTTTGCGACATGTGCATTGAAATAACCTGCTCTTCCTCTTTTTAAAAATGAAGGATACAAAAAACTCCCCTCCTTGTCCATTAAATGTTTCTGAATTTTTTTTTCTTAAATAAAATTAGTGACTTAAGCCAGAAATTGTTAATAGAATTAATTAATGTTCAAAGAATATCCTCAAAAAAGTTATCACGTAGTTCAGCAAATATATATCAATCCATAGTATTGTAATACTTTTCTCATCTTAATTTATATGAATATATAACTACAAAGACCAGAATTGACAGTTGACAGGCAGAAGATGAAACATAAATAATATATTTTTAGAAGTAAATTTCTTCTAAGATGAATGTCCACTTATATGAATGAAGAGGATGGCAGCATCATCACTTTTGACTTAAAATGTCAGATCCGTCCAATTAATTACAGTATTTTTGGAAAAATCAAGTGGTAGAAAAAGTTTGAGGATTCTTAAAAGTATGAGGAAGAAAATCAGGATGGTTCAATTTAATTTTTGATTTAAAAAATGTCTTTATTTTGAGAAGTATTGGAAAAGGATCACGAGATAGGTTGTTACTGCTGAGATTATCTGAAACAAAAAAAATAATGGAAAATTCTTATTCCTCTATGTATACTACCATTAGTTTCAGTTTTTTAGTTCAGTTTATATTTCTCCATATGTTTGCTATTAAATAAATTTAAAAAAAATTGAAAACAGAAGCCAGTAGCCTCAATGAAGGATTATGAAAGTGAATATATATATATATAAACAACTCTAGATTGCTTACCATAATAATCTAAGTTGTAATCTCCATTACTCACCTTTTCCAGAAATTCCCAATATTCTACATTTTCTTTGGTTAAGCTCTGGTGATATTATACAGAGAGCTGAAAAGTTATCTGTACCATCCAATAATATATGATAAAGATATTATTTTTAGGGCCAAGTACATATTACTTTATGTAAATAATCGATATAATTATATAAACCCGTCGTCATTGACTGTCTTCTGCGTTCTAATGGCGAGCGCTTTCAGCAGTGGTCTGCCATATCTTAATCTTGTCCATTTTCTATGACACTGCCTGAAGTTCAAATTACTTGTTTTCCTGTAATGCGTCAGTCCGTGGATTTTCACGCCCGTTAAGGTTCGTCAGGTAGGGGGAATTACCCTTTAAAACACACATAACTATTCAAATTTATACAAATATAGATAAGTACAATAACACGATCCATAACTCGTGTTCACAATAAACGAGGGAGAAGAAATCATGAGAATCTAACTACCGGGACTGACGCATTACGAAAGTGCTCGTCATTAGGATGCGGATGACAAACAATGAAGACTGATTCATACAAGTACCTTAAAATTAATCCTTATTTTAATTATGATTATTTTAATGATTAATGCACGTTTCTGACAAACATGAACAAACATAGAATGATTTGGGATATGAGAATAAGACAGCTGAAGAGTCATATTTTTAAAATAAATAGGAGGGTTAACTTTGTTTATACTTTAATCATTTATTTATTTTACTGGAAGTATAATTACCTCCAAAAATACAACAAACTGAAAAAATTATACTGAAATAGCTATGAAAAGGTGCCTCGTCGTCAATTGCTTTTCTAAAACTACAAAATGCAATCGAATCCTGAAGAAATAAAAAAAAACTTGAACTATTACTTTGTAAATTGAAAAATAAAGTATAAGTACAGTTAGTAAAAAATAAGTAATGTAAGTTACTGATCCAATAAGAGCGTAGTCCACAATGAAGAAGCCACAAGCTGTGAAAACATGATCTCGTCTCGCCACCAAATGAAAGTTCAGCAATTCCTGTGTGCAAGGAAAGAAGTCTCGTCAAGCACTAAAGTGGCATTAATAAAATCTAGAAATAAGTTTACGCTAATAATTATATCGAATGATCTAAATCCAATGAAAAATCATTTCAATTTTGACAATTTAAAATAATGAATACTTTTATTTATGTAAATAATAGTTTATATATATATATATATA
>KZ807322.1:258963-279214 GCA_000696205.2 Oncopeltus fasciatus | reverse complement strand
GGTGATTCAACCCTATATATATATTCTTCAAATATACATATTCTGGCCAGAAAAAAAAATGCTAAACGTTTTATTCCTCTTTTGAGCGAAGTTACTATTAAGAATGAAGGAGAAAGTGCAAGCAGCTTTTATGATCGCATCATCAGAGCAGAAACTCTGGTATTACGATATGTACAGTCTAGAGCAATCACACACCTTCTCGACTCTACCACTGTTATAGATTATATGTCCTCAAAAGTGGATCTGTTCCTGGCCTTCTGTGACATCAGATCTATGAATCACTACATTTAATGAATTTAAAAAAAAAAAATTGATTTTTTTCTGGACTGACATTAGTTAATTTTCAATTGTGTATTTTGTATAGAATAGTATATATAAGTATATAACTATATTACAATATATTAAGTATACCTTAGCCTTAGCGGATGACGCCCCAGTAATTACTCGCAAGAACATTAACGTGACAGGAATCATTGAAATAAGAATAGAATTTATAATGCCAAAATCGTTTATAGTAAAAGCATAATTCAACCACAGAATGCAGAAGTGCAAAGTGAAAATCAAAATAAACGGTCCATAGACGACATAAGTAGTTTCTAACAGAGAACTAAGCAACTGTAGACTTTTAATTTGCAATTCCAATTTATTTTTATTAATATTTATGGATATTAGCATGTACTCAACTACAGAAAGAATAGATGTAAATTGACAAATATTTGCAAAAGTTAATCCTAAATAACAGTATTGTACAATAGGGAAACTGACATAGCTGATGACACTACATTCATATTGTGTAAACAATGTCAATGTTTCGCACATGTATACGCAATTAATTACTGTTAATGTGAATCCAAGACAAAACAAGCAATTCCAAAGCCACGAGGAGTACATCCTATGTCTTTTTTTCTTCGGATAATTTCTTGTATTTAGAATAGTTTCAACTTCTTCTAAAGTTTTTTGTGCCGCGTGAAGACAGGGTCGTTTGAATGCGATATGGTACAACACAATTAATTCCATTATAATGTTTGTAATTATTAAAGAGTATTGAAGTAATTTATGTCCGGAGCGTTGTGGACTTGTAATGATAATAACTTGGTGAATGTTCCAAAATTTGAATCCAAATATAATAAATAAAACCATAATCCTCGGTAGTGATAAATCGAATTTTAATGTGTACGGCAAACTCATGAGTTGACACAATTTCGCCATTTTCCAGAATTGAGCTTCAACTGTGTATTTGCCATCTTCCCAGGCAAGTCGACGTGCCATCTTTCCTAGAGGGACAGTGAACCAACAGTGTTTTATCAATAAACCCATGTAAATATTGGCGATATTTGCTTTATTGAACAACATTAATATTTTAAGTGAGAAACAGCCTGTGTTTCAAAAAATATTCCATTATAGCGTAGGAGTATCATGTCAATATTTATTCTCATATAATACACAAACCCGAATATAATTTTCGTTAGGTATTTTATCACTCATATACATAGTGATTTTTAATTAATATTGTTATGTGATTTATCGCCAGGAAATCAAGCTATTCACTTTGATGTCACACAAGGCTATTGCAAATTTTTTAGTTCTTCACCGATCCTATTTAAGAAAAGCTAAAAATAAGATTCGTGCATAATTTGATATATATATTTACAGTTTTTAGAATAAAGAAACTAATCTCGGTGTTAATGAATCTTTTTGCCCACCGTTTGAGTTCGTTAATAGCTGAAATCATCATAAATGGGTCAATTGAAGAACAACATTTATGAATGTAATATCTTCATTATTATAAGTGCTGTAAAAAATAATTGGTCTTGATGGGTACAAACTTTCATTTTCTAACATTTATGTTTTGAAACGTTTTTCCTTACATTGTCTGATAACTGAGCACAAATTAATTTAAACACATTAACTAATATTTAAAATTCCTCTTTAATTTAATTTATTTTTTCAACAAAAGCATCTCATATTATGATATTGTTTTTCCCTAGAAATATTTATTTTCTTTCCGCTTGAGTAAAATAAGACTATTCAGGTTACAAGCGCCGCGAAACATTGCCCCCTAGAAAATCTCTGACGATTTAGATGATGCTTTACACTCCTTTACCATAAACCTTCAGCAATGTATATGTATGGCTAATCTTAAACCAAAATTTACCAAATACTCTTCTGAGTCTTAAAAGCCACTCCCAGATTCGCTTAAAAAGTTCATAATAGCGAAACGCCGCTCAAGAGCATTGTTCCAAAAATATAGACACCCCACAGATCGCAAAGACTTTAATCGGCTTTACAGGCTCGTAAAGCAAAAATTAGGTGCTTTTATGAAATGAGGCTTTTAATGTCCATCTGTCTTCCCTCTCAGCAGGAGACAAATCCCTCTGGATTGCTACTCGCAGAATCCTTAAGAGCCATGAAGCTTCTTCTACTCCCTTGCGCCGAGGAGATGGTTTCTGGGCTTCTTCTGACGAAGACAAGGCCGAAATGTTTGCCCAGCACCTCAAGCAAACATTTACTCCTCATTCAGATCCCTTAGACCTGTTCAATGCCGCGGAGACTGAGGAGTCTCTGGACATGCCATTACCTATGTATTTACCACTCAAGGCAGTAACACTTTCCGAGGTCAAATTCATAATCTCTCATCTGCTTAAGTGCAAATCTCCCGGATATGATTTAATCACCGGTCAAATTCTCCGTAATCTTCCCACTCCTCTGAAAATATTCTGACGTAATATTATTTCCCAAACCTGGAAAACCACCACATAACCCTTCATTTTGTAAATTTGTAATTCCGATTCATTATTATTCATAGTAATGGATTTTAACAGATTATGCACTAAAGAAAGAATAGTAATAGCAAAAAAAATTTAAATAAGAGCCTTCAGCAATAGGGAAACTAATGTAACTGATGGTACTACATTCTTTATGAAAAAAGAAATAAAAATGTCTAAATAAATACATGCGATTCCCCCCTGCTAAAGAAAGACTCAAAACAATATAAAAGAGCCAATTCCAAAGCCATTGGGAATATATCCTGCGATTTTTTATCGGATCATTTCTCGCGTGTAGTATATTTTCTACTTCTTGCAAATCTTTGATCTTCAGTAAGATAAGATCGTTTGAATCCAACATTGTACAACACAGTTAATTCCAAGCAAATAGGAACAGTTATACTACAGTATTGAAGTACTTTTTGCCCCAATTGTACTCCATTTGTGATAAAAATTACCTTAGGTATTGGCCAAATCATGAATCCAAGCATAATAATCAAAATTATCATTCTAGATGGTGAAAAATCGAAATCTTGTGCATAAGGTAGCCCCATGAACTGACACAATTTCACCATCTTCCAGAACTGATATCTAACAGTGTTTTTTCTCCCATCCAACCAAGCGAGTCGATGGGCCATCTTTGCCAGAAGTAAAGGGCAACGTCAATGTTGCTTTAACCCGATTAAATATTGACAACATGTGTTTTATTGACTGCCGTCCATATTTTAAGGGAAGAACAAACTTCACTCCTATAAATATTCATACATCAAGTCAATATTCAATTCAATACTTATAGGATCAATACATTTTATGTAATACTGTTGGTAAACACTTAAATTGAATAAAATACTAAAAACTGGCGCTTAGAAGAACGCAGTGAATATACGCCTATTAGTGGATAGTTTATAAAATCTCCATATATATATAATTTGTCATATTTGGTGATTCAACCCACTAAATTCATATTACATTTGCCTAGGGGTCAAAGTTTAAAATGAAATCCTTAATCACTAACATAATAGCAGGGGATGGGAAGGGGTAAATGGGAAGGGGGGGATAAGATGGTGGTTAGAGGAGAGGATGAGGAGGGGGGGGGGTTAGCACCAATATAGATAATTTCACATGGCCTCCTGAGGAGAAGGTTACAAAGGAAATTCGCCTAAGATTCTTTTGGTCTTTTACCAACCTCCCCCCCCCCCTCACCGTTTTTCAAAGATCTCAGGTTCGTCAATGCTTTGTTCACGCAAATCCTTTCACCAAAGTCCTCTCCAGTAATTCCCTTCACCCATGTCTCACTGAGATGAGGCATAATCATTATAAAAATATGAGATATTGAAATAGTAAACACTCTACAAAATTATCTTTGGTATATCAAAATAATTAATAAAAGATAAATTTATATTTTTATAAAAGGTAATAAGGCACTTACAGATGTAAGTATAAAGGTACACTGGTGTTACTTTTAATATAGGTTCTTCATTTTTAAAGCAGTAAATCATGCCTTTATTTGGCTTGGATTAAAACATTCGTTAAAAAAAAAATTAAATTATTTTTCAATCAAAAAATAATGTTTGTATATGTATATGTATCATTCATTATTATAATACATAGGTATATGTATTTTTATCTGAAGTTCATTTTCTACAAATATGATTGAAATAAAAGGTCTTTAAAATCCAGCTAAACGAAAAATAAAAACTATTATAAATTTCCAAAATAAATATAAATTTGAGAGAGAGAGAGAGAGAGAGAGAGAGAGAGAGAGAGAGAGAGAAAGAGAGAGAGAAAGAGAGAGTAAATATGAATTTAGCATTATAATAAAAATAAAAAATCCATGATTTTCGAATTTTAAGACATTTCTTTGAGAGAGAAAATCATGCAGTTCCAAATATATACAAGCAACTATTTAAAAGCAGGTTCTACCAATAAACAGAGCCTTCAAGACAGATTGAGGCCTATAGGTATTTTGGCAGGTCAGACTAGTATATTCCTTCCGTATTCCTAATTCCTTATGCAGACTAATTTTCTGAACTAAATTTGCTTGCGGTCAGCTTCTATAGGGCCAAAATGCATAATTTCTTTCGCCAGACCCATTGTCCCGCTACTACTACTGACAGGGCAAAATGAGCGACAGACACTAAGTAAATTGAGAAAATCCTCTTATAAAATTAATTCCATAATTGATGTTATTTTAGTTTTAAGAAATAATGAAAAACAAGATGAAAATAAGAACAGCTATTGTGGGATTGCATGCTATTAATAATTAAATTAATACTGTATTATCCAGAGGCACTATAATCAGTTTTCCCTTATGATTTATACATTGAATGGTGTTTTTTTTTTTTACTTGATAATTTTATTTGGTGAATTCTCTTCAAGTTCTATATATTTTTTCCAAATTTTATATTTCTTATATTGAATGTGCACAGACTATCCCAAAACACCTCTATTACAGAATAGAACAACTACATACACCTGATTATGTTACGTCCCATAGCTTTTATTTATTTATTTTACCAAAGTATAACTTAAAAAAATTTACTTTGGTAAAATTTAATTTATTTGTTCACCAAATATTTATTAAATAATAATTANATTTGACAAAGAATATCATAACTCATACAAAATTTCTTTGAAAATTATTTTATTCTAGAACGTTTTTATAAGTGACCTCTAAAATAATTTTGCAAATTTTGGGCAAGATTAAGTAACTTTTTTGGACATAATTCTGTTGTGGTTTCCCCAGCAAATTTTAGCAAAAAATTTCTTCAAATATCTGGTTATTTTACAACCACGGATCAGAAATTTACTTTGTATTATGAATATAACAATTATTTTGTCCATAAAAATACTTTGAGGTATTTTACAGAAATTCTGAAGCCCAAACCATTAAAGATACCTGAAATATTTACAAAAATCTTATGGAGGAATATTTTTTAAAATATTAAAATAAATAAATGTGTGGAGGCACATACTTGATTCAAGGGGGTGCCCAGTCACCTTATAAATCTTTCAAATATTAAAATACCTGTTCAAATTACCTAGAAATATTGTTTAAAATATGTAATAATAAGAGAAATAATGAAAAAAATGATGAACGACCACCAATATTCAAACTATTTATTTGAGGATGCAGAGCACTTTCAAGGAGTATAACTCTGGTTATCTAAATAAGTTATTATTTTTAAAATATTAAAATTATTTGAGTTGATAGAAGCGCTTTGATTCAATGACAATCACATGAGGGGAGGTGACCAATGACACCACTCTCAAAATATCTAATATTAAAAAACATTTTATTTCGTAACAATTATACTTGGTATAACCTGGCAAACTTTTGACTTACACTTTAATTAACTGTAAGAGTTAGGTGTGGTTAAGCTAGCGATATTTTAGTATATATAAACAACATATCCAATGATAAGAGAGCTAATGAGTTTTCGTTTGACGTCATTTTACGTCACAAATTGGATAACAGCGGAACGGATTACCTAACCTAGAAATTATTATCATAACTTCTGTAATCCGTCTTTATTGGTTTCTGCAAACCATCTTCTGTTTGCCATGATAGTTCTACATTGGTAGTTATAATAACCCTTTAGATTATTTATCTAGAAATTATTTTTTAAATGTTAGATTATGCTGTAAGTTAATTTTGAAACACGTCTTTCTTTAAATAAATTACAGTATAGATGAAATGTTTGGACTCCTAAACGCCAACTTAACTAACCCGAATAGTAAGCAAACTTATACTGCTATCTACTAGAAATATCTATGATTATGTCGAGAGTTTATATCAAATCAATTTGCAATAAATAAATATTGCGACTATAAATTGAGATAAAAACAATTCTATCTTTTAAGTTGGGCCGAACTCCACAAAGTGTACCGAATTTAATTAAAATTGGTACAGTAGTTTAGGAGCCAATCTTGAACAAAGAATGTGACATGGAATTGAACACTCTTACGCTCTCTCTCACTCTCTCTCNATTCAGTCAGGAGCTAGTATTACACTTCTGACTAATAAAGGTAATTCGTTATTGCATACTGCTTCAATATATGTATATATAAAGACTGTAAAATTTGTGTATTTTATGATACATCAAGAAATAATTATTTTAAAAAGATCAACGATTGGCTGTAACTACAACACCTCACCCTTCACCATTTAACTTGCATTTCTTAGAGCAGTTTTTTTTCAATCCCTTGAGTTTTGAATAAATGCAATAGTTTTTTTATGAGTTTACACTAAATTATTAGTTCTTATTCTTAAATAATTAAATTATTTACAGTTTTTTAAACTTTCTGCCACTGGAAATTATGTGTTTCTTATGTTGCCAACACTGTTACTCTTCTCATGTATTAATTCCGTGTTATATTGCTTACAAATGGGGTCAGTGCCTTATTTTTAGACACAAAATGGCATTTTCATTATTTGTTTTACCAATCAAACAAGATGATATTTTAAAGAATTATCTTCGTTATTTGGAGAACTATTTTATCAGGAACTGAAAAATAATGTTAACGATTCATTCCTTATAATATTTTCCCTCTATCATGTATTTTATTCAGTCTGTGAGTTATTTATAATGCATTATTTTGATTAATTAATAGCCAAGCATTCCACTACTACTATATGTATCCCCACATATACGGATGTGTTTTTTCTATACTCTACGCTTAACAGCAACGAAGTTTATCGAGAAAGAAGATCAATTTTTTTCTATATCAATAATGTCAAAAGCAATTATGAAATTACTTAATTGTGGGGACTCAAAATCCCACTTTTTAGCTCTTGATGACTTCGTTAGTCATTATGCACTAAATATAAGGGACAAAGATAAGTCAAGTGAATTTTATATTTTGATTTTAAATGAAATCTGCTCTGCAATTGCTGATGGGAATATTAAGGAATTCAGAAAAGTTAGTCTTTTCTTGGATTATTTTAATATGATTGAAAACCAATCCACCTTAGAAGGCCTTTTTAAAGTTGATAGTAACCCTTTATATCTGTCAAATTTAGTCATTCTATGCTGTAAATTTAACCAATTGGAAATACTAAAATTAGTGCTTAAAAATGAGAATAATGTTTTGATTAACTGCACTATTGGCATGGGTGGAAAGTTAGACCCTTATGCAAAAGATAAAATGTCAAAAAATGCATTTTATTATGCCATATGCTCTCAAAACTTAGAGCTGCTAAATATTGTTATTGGCAATTGGCCAGAAAATTATCTTCTTAATAATTTATCAGTATTGGAGGATTTGCTTTCCTCTACGTATGAGGAGTTAACTTTGAAAAATATATCCATATCAAAGGAAATAGAATGTTTTGTTTTCAATAAGTTAGTTGAACTAAGACTCCAATCTAGCTCTTTGAAAGAAAAAGTTTTAGGCAATCAACCCTCTCTTGATTATATACTCGATAGGACAAATTTTCTATTAGAAATTTTGACTATTTTGAATGATGAGCATTCCAAGTCCCAAGAAACGTGTGATCAGTTCCTGTATTTAGCAAAACAAGTTGCTTGCAATATTCATATTTTGAAACGTCTATTGAGATCTACTTATGACTTACTTCCTTGGGAGGAAATGGAGTTTTGTCTTGAGAGTTTTTTAATAGCTAACAGCACTCTAGAGGAGATAAATTTCTTTTATTTATTAGTTCTAAGTAAAAAGAAAATCATGTGCTATCTTAAAAGTTTTACTGAAAAATTGAGAGAAGTGGCAAGACATATTAAAAAAGAAAATACATGGAAGTTAAGAAAACTTCCTATGAAAGGTCGTGAGGAATTAATTAATAAAATAACTAAAAGCAATACCTACTTTCTTGACCTCTACAATGACCACCAACAAATCCGAGAGATATATTCCTTAGAAAGGATAAGTAAGTATTTGACTCTTTCTCTGTCAGTCAATGCTTCCGAGAAAGAAGGAAAACTAGTTATATGCAGGACTTTACAAGTTATTGGAGAGTTAATAAAAAATACTGTAGAATCGCCTAATTTGTCTACTGCAACCAGCCAGCTTTTGTTTTGTTCTCTGTCAAGGGATAGTGCAAGTATCCTGAGAGTCTTGAGAAATTATTTGTCCCATTCTTTTCCATCATCACTAAGAAAAGAACTTGAAGAAAATTCAGATAGCCAGTTATTCTCACTTATTCAGAATGACTCAAAGAAAATTTATGATGCTATTCACTCTCTTCTTTATTTGCGGAAAATTAAAATAGTTGAAAACGCCATCATCAATATTCATAACTCTGTTGAAGATGTGGATAGGGTTATGAACATTTTACAATTATTTAAGGATTATAAAATTGATGCTTTTTCTTTTGGTAATAACAATGTTTTAAATAATTTTGGTGACAAATACAAAATGTTAGCGAGGAAATTTAGAACTACTGTTTCTAAGAGTAATTTTAGTTTTCATCAAAACCTGAATGAACTGGAGAAAACTATTGATAATTACTTCAGCAGAAATGAAAAAATAATTGAATGTTTTTTTGAAGGGATGCTTTCATTAAAATCACTATGCATTTCATTTCTGCTTACTCCTTCAAATATATTGGAATTGAGTAGGGAAATTAAGAAAATTGTTCTTGATATGTCTGCCACTATTGAAATGAAGTCCTTTAATCCCAAAGAATTATCAGCCTTTATACAAGAGATACTGACCTTGAATCTCAAATCATTTTCTGAGATGAATAGTTTAAAGAGTTTAGCTTGTGAACTTTGTTATCTTGTAGAATTTGAAGAAGGAAATTTAAAATGGATTAAAGCATTACGAGATCAGTTTAAAGAAGATCATCCGATACCAGAATATAGCTCATTTGCACTATCGAAAAATGAATGCTATAATAAAATTAATTCTAACATTTCATTTATTAAACTTATTCTAAATAAATCTAAATCACCAAATCATTATAATTTTATTATTTCAGACAAGAAACTCCATTCTATAATGGAAATGTTGGTCTTGGATATTATGTCTATGATGGATTTGACAGAAAATAAGCTTGGAAATAATATTTACCTACTTGATAGCCATCTTTTTACAGTAACAGGCAAACTCTTACGTAATCATTTAGCTCACTTTAATGTTCTTTATAGTTTAATTGCTGATCCAACCTCCCATCTTATTTTTACTGCAAAAATATTGAGTCAATTAGATTTTAATAATTATCAATTTAAAATAGGTGAAGTGGATATTGTAAATATTATAACTTTGAGGGATAGGTTTTATAAAAAGTGGGCTATAATTAAGAACCAAGAAGAAATGTTTCAGTCATTAGAAAAAGGAGATATGGAAACTATTCAATGCTGTCTCAAGGCTGGTGCTGATATTAATGCAAAAAACAAAGATTTATGGACATGTTTTCATTTTGCTGCTAAGAGTAAAAATGTAAAAACTTTGGAATTTGTAGCCAAATGTCATTTCAATCCAAATGTTAAAAATGTTGATGGTCACACACCATTGCACATTGCTTCTAAAAATGGACAAATAGAAAATGTTAAGTATCTTTTACTAGAGAAAAAAGTTCTTATTAATGAACTTGATTTACTTGGGAAAACTGCACTACACCTGGCTGTTGAAAATGAATTTTTCAATATTGTTAGTGTTCTGGTAGAAAACAAAGCTAAAATAAATGTATGTGATATTATAGGGAATACACCATTTGAATATGCAGTGCTAAATAACAATATAGATGTAATTGAGCTTTTTAGTACCAAGGATAAGCATACTTACCAAAATGACCTAGCTGGTTATACTCCACTTCACTTTGCTGCTGAGAAAGGTTTTATACAATTGGTTGAAAAGTTTATATTGGAGACTGATGTGAATGCTAAAAGTGATATTGGTTGGACTCCATTACATGCTGCTGCAAGATTTGGGCATAAAAGTATATTGATTACTCTTATTAAAAATGGTGCTGATGTAACTGCATCTGTCATTAATGGTTTCACAGCTTTACATTATGCTGCACGAGAAGGGTATGAAGAAATTTCAGACATTCTGCTACAAAATTCGGCTCTAGTAAATTCATTAACTGTGGAACAATTCACACCATTACATCTAGCTTGCATGAATGGGCATGAAGAGGTTGTGAGGAAACTTATGAAATATAATGCTAATTTGTCGGCTACTAATCTCAAAGGATTGTCTCCTCTCCATTTTGCCGTGATTGGTGGCCATTCAGGAATTGTCTCTTTCATTCTCAATTATAACATAGAAGTAAATTCTTCAGACTTAATGAAAAAAACACCTCTACACTATGCAGCTGCACTGGATGAAAAAATTATATGTGAGCTTTTGATACAACATAAAGCAGAGGTCAACATTCAGGACATTAATGGCTTTACCCCTTTACATGTTGCAGTTGAATCTGGTAAATTAAGCACTGTTAATTGTTTATTGGCTAACTCAGCTATGTCATCTGGTGAAAATAAAAAAGGTTCCACTCCACTTCATACTGCATCTGGTAGTGGTTTTACAAGTATTCTTGAGATTCTCATAAAGCTAAATTCGAGCATTGACTCGCGTAATATGGAGGGTTACACGCCTTTACATTTAGCTGCAATAAAAGGTCATGAAAATTCAGTGGCTCTACTTACAAAGTATGGAGCTAATGTTAATAGTATATCCTCTAAAGGTTTTTCAGTTTTACATGATGCAGTACTTACGCAGAAATCTAATATTATTAAGTTATTAATACAGAATGGAGCAAATGTGAATTCTGAAGGACCTTGCAGTATCGTCCCATTAATCTTAGCAATTAATTCTGGTCAAAAAGATATTGTTAGGATTTTATTAGCTAATGGTGCTAAAGTTGATGGTTTTAGGTTTGCTCCATTAGTTGCCGCTGTTAGAGAAAATCAGGTAAAGATTGTCAAAAGTTTGATTGCTAATGGAGCTGATGTTAACATAGAAAATGGTGCACCTTTATCACTTGCTATAGCTTATGGCTATCATAATATAGTTGACATTTTGCTAAAAAATAAAGCATTAGTTAACATTAACTTCAAATCAGAATTAACTCCTTTACATATTGCAGCTAATTTGGGTCATAATTATATAATAAAATTGTTGCTTTATAGAGGAGCTGATATTAATGCTTTGACACATGAATATGGGGATAGTCCATTGTATCAAGCTGCTAAAATGGGCTTCCATGATGTGGCTAAAACTCTAATAAGTAATGGAGCTGACATAAATTTAAAATCGAAAGACGGGTCAACATCTTTGCATGTAGCATCATATTTTGGACACGTGGAAGTTGTTAAAGTTTTACTTGAACATAATATAAAGCTTGTCCAGGATGGAGAAAATAGAACAGCTCTTGAACTAGCAGTTTCTAATGGGCATATGGATATAGTCAAATGTATTATTCAAAGCAGAAGAGTTGATCTTAATTCAAGAGGCAATTTAGGATTTACTTTGTTACATATTGCTGCGCAAGAGGGAAAACTTCAAATCATTAAATATCTTACAGAACAAGGTTGTGATATTAATAAAACAAATAACTGTGGTTCAAAAGCTATACATTATGCTTGCCGAGAGGGCTATAAAGAAATAGTTGCATTTTTTTTAGAAAAAGGGATGAGTGTAAATGAACCTGGCAAACTCAAGCAAACAGTCTTGCATTATGCAGTTACAGGTGGTCAGTTGGAGACTGCAGAATTTTTAATAAAGAAAGGTGCTGATGTCAATGCTGCTGATGCAAACAATGCTACTCCTATTGATATTGCATTTATGACACATTTCGGTAATAGAAAAGTGTCAGAACTTTTATTTGCCAATGGAGCTTTGTTCAGCTCAGAATTAATTTCCTTTAAAATAGGTATTCAAGAGTTAGCTTATACAAAAAAACTCTTCCTGTTACTACAGGAATCTGATTCTATTATGTTAAACTTTGAGGATTTTCTTAAACACGGAGTATTTGTAAATGTTATGGATACAAATTTTAAGAGTCCATTGCATTATGCTTCTATGAATGGGCATTGTGATGCTGTTCATGCACTACTAAAAAATAATGCTAATCCAAATTCCTTAGATTTAAAGCACTTCACTCCTCTCCACTATGCTGCCAAACAATCACATTTAAAAATTGTCTTATACCTGCTTTCTCATGGTGCTGTTTATAATTTTTCTGCAGACAATATAACTCCTTATGATGTATGCTCTGATAAGAGCATAAGAGCCATTCTGAAGTTATTGAATAATTCTTTTGAAGATATTATAGAAAATAAAAATAATTTTATCAATGACCTAAATCAAATTCAAGATATTAATTTGGTTAGAGCAATTATGGGTGCAAAAAATGAAAAAAAAGTGACTTTAGTTCAGATGGCCTTTCTTAACAAATTCTCTAAAATTAATTTGTTGACACAAATTCACCAAGTAAATATTAATTCTGACCTTCTTAAGGCTCAAGAATTATTCAATGAAGGACATTACCAAGAAGCATTAAGCATTTTTGAATTGCTCTGGGAAAAGAGAAAAATAATTTTTGGACCCAATAATCCTAGCTCGTTAGAGCTAGAAATACATGTAATTAATGCCATGTTTAATTTAGGAAATTATCAGAGGGCATTAAATATGATAAAAAATGTTTGCAGTGCTTATGAAGACATTTTTGGATTGGATTTTCAAAATACTTTAAGTTCAAAAAGTTTTATGGCTTTGATCTTACATAAAATGTCAAAAAATGAAGAAGCTTTGATCATTTTTAGAGATGTTTATCATAGACAAAAACAACTGTTGGGACCAGTACATTTAGATACCTTAGAATCCCAATTTCATTTAGCACTTGTTTTATGTCAATTAGGTGATTTTGAGGAAGCACTCAGCATAAACAAGAATCTTTATGATATAAGGAAATCGAACCTTGGGGAAACTAATCCTCTTACTGTCATAACCCAGAATAACATTGCCCTGGTCCTTACTAATTTGAAGAAGCTTAAAGAAGCGTTGCATATTTATGAAGAAGTATACGAGAAGAAAACTAAGATATTTGGAATTCGGCATAAGACATCTCTGAACACATTATGCAATATTGCTGAACTGCACCAAAAATTAGGAAATAACCATGAAGCTTATAAAATGTTTCAAGAAGTTTTAATTGCTCAGAAAATTGTCTTGGGAGAAGACCACCCAGATACTTTGTTTACCAATTATAAATTAGCTGAGTTTTTTCTTGAACAAGGAAAATTAGTGAAAGCATATAAAACATTTCTTGAAATACTTGAACCATATAAAATAGTTTATGGCAACAATAATGATAAAATTACTTTAATACAACAAAAATTAAAAATTGTCCTGAAGATTCTGCATATTCAGGGTTATGATCCAACAATCATTGTAAATAGTTCCTTAGAGGACGATATAATGAAAGCAGCCATTAACGGAAACAATTTAGTAATGAAAAAATTGATAAGTGAAGGAGCAAATGTAAACTTTCAAGACAAAGATGGCAGAAGTCCTTTACATCTGGCTGTTTCCAAAGGACATTTGGCTGTTGTGTGCTTATTGATTCAGTCAGGAGCTAGTATTACACTTCTGACTAATAAAGGTAATTCGTTATTGCATACTGCTTCATTGTATGGGCATAAAGATATTATTTTGATATTATTGAAAAATGTAAAAAGGAGCCAATTACCTGTCTTCATCAATGCTAGATCACATATGAAAAGTACAACTGCTTTGCATGTTGCTGCAGAAAAAGGCAGAGTTGATATTGTTAAGATTTTACTTAAATATGGAGCTCAATACAATCTAAAGAACAAGGAGAATCATATGCCAATCAACATTTCTAAAGATAAAAATATTACTGCCTTTTTAAAATTTTTAGATGAGGCATTTACCTCTGCTATCAGAGGCCATAATGGTTTGATTGAGGACATCAAAGCTTTGAATACCGATGAGATAGAAGCTGTCACTTGTGCTTGCAACAGTGATGGAAAAACCTTGCTTCAAGTTACTATTCAAAACAAACATAAAGGTTTAGCAAACCAACTGTTACAGCTTATCAAGAAATGAACTTATTTTGATCAATTAATGCATGGGAATAGAATAAAAAATCTAACTGTCCCAGCCAGAGCTCGAACCTGGATCTCCTGCTAACCGGGCAAGCGTGTTATCCAGTTACGCTACTTGTGCTTGCCCAGTTAGCAGGAGATCCAGGTTCGAGCCCTGGCTGGGACAGTTAGATATTTTATTCTATTTCCTTGCATTAATTGATTTTAATTTATGTGGGATTAAAAACCACAAATAAAATTAATGTTTATAAATTAACTGTTGTTTATTCGAGGATTTACGGCACTCAACTGCAGAGGTTATCAGCGCCCTCCTATAAATTAACTTATTTTGTTTCAGATTCCAAATCATAATTTGTTCCACCTCTAATAATAGTACAACAATAACTTACTTAATAATAGTAAATTAAGATGCTTGTAATAGAATGTTAGAATAAAGTAATTCAGTGTCTCAAGTTATTTTTAAAAAATGAATGTTCTTGTTGGTAAATAACAAAGTAAACAAAAATTAAAGTACAATAGTATACTTTAATACTAAAAAATGGAAAATAAATGTTCTTAATTGCAATTTGGGTCATTTTAACAATATTAATAGTATATTTATTTTCCTCTGTGGTGACGTATATAGTTTATTAGTTGGTTTTATCAGGCCTTCCAATTAAGGATTGCCTTGTCTGGTCAGAGCCAAGCTCCAGGAATTTCTGTCAGCTCAGTCTCTCTCCTGAAGACCTCTTCCTGCCATCTCTTCCAACTGATCTCAGTGGTTGTCCTCTTCCTCGGACTTCACCAGGCTACCAGTCCAGTATTCTTTGCTGTCACTTATCCATGGACATATGCCTGCAGTGGCCATACCACCTGAGGCGTTGTTCACATATTCTCTCAGAGACTGACTCCATGATTCCCATTCTCTTCCGTATCACCTCATTTTGAAGCTGATCCAGCCTTAGTAATGGGTAAAGACTGTCTCAAGTAGTCCATCTCAACCACCTGCACTTTGCAGTTCAGATGGGAATCCATGATCCACGTTTCATAGAAGTGAGAATGGCTTTAACAATTACAGTGAATATACATCTCTCATGAGATAATATTGTTCCATACAACTGGATGGAGCATCCTTACAACCTGTCTAACGAGCTCTGCCTTCCTCTTCACATATTTTGTCAACGAACCCGATCTGTCCAAGAAGGAGCCCAAATATTTAAAAACATCAGCCTTAGCACAGGATCCACCATCAACCCCAAGGTCATCACAGCTTTCTTCCCTGGCAGCCATATACTTGGTCCTATTGTAGTCAATTTTTAAAAGGTACTAGAGACTAACAATTATTAAAACCTACCCTCCTTTAATAATATAATTATAGAAATAATGCTGAATGCATTCTCATTATATTAGCCTTGGTTTCAAATTTGTTGTTAAGCCTTACTCAAGGCTATTGAAAAAATTGTAAAAAAAAAAAAAAATGTTATTACTCTTATCAAAATTACCTATCTTTCAACTACAGGAGCAAAAGGCTTGGGGTAAATATTCTTGATATGCATATGGATATGTTACTTAAAATTATACTTTGCTGCATTAATGAAAGTTTGACAATTATTGTTTCTTAGAACAGATTTAAAAATCCTGGTCTAATATAAATACTCATATTTCTGAGAATATAATTTGTATTGTACCATTTTTATTATATTTGTATGAAAATTGCATGTTGTATAGAATATATTTTGTCATAATGTAGTTGTGATGATTGCTATACCATAGATATACTTTTTTTTAGAAATTTATTTCAATGTTGTTCAGAGGTTGAAATTTTTTATTAAAATGGTTAAAATTAGAGGGTTAACTGCATTGAAAAGATTTTTGGCAAGGTAATATTCAATGTTTTTTGTGAAGATTAGGCCTTGAATATTGACAATATTAGTAGATTATTTTAAATAAGGTTAACTAGATTTATGAAGTATCATAATTATATGAAATAATTGAATTCAAATGTGTTTAAAATTACATAAATAATTTAATGAGTAAACATTTTAAAAATTTAAAATAAGATTCATTTAAGTGAACATGTGCTGTTGTCTTTAAGAAATGAAATTGATTATAAGATTGGTAGTATTAATATTTAACAAATGAAATAAATTTTTTAAATAAATGTAATAAAATATCCATGCTTAATAAGTTGTGTTTGTAGACCATATAAATGTCCTGAGTGAGTTTAATTTAGTTAAATTAAGTGTTTGAAATAATACAATTGAAATAAAATGAATTTGACTAAAACATTTATATGAGTAGGAGTAACAGAAATTAAAATGCTTGTAAATATAATGATTGAAGTTAAAGGATAAGTAATTAATCTGCATGGTTTATGGGTCATGATGCTATAAATATTTTTTAATAGAAAATCTAGAAACTTAATTTAAATAAACATAGATATCTTAAATGGAAATTAAAACAAAGGAACATAATTAGCTCATTCATCCAGGCAGGATGCTAGAAGAATGTAATGTTTAAACAAGATAATTGGGATTCATGTAATTCAAAATGGATAGAACTTTTGACTTTAAATTCAGTAATTATTCCTGATTGCTTACATTATAGTTAATAATTGTCTAAATAATTTCAATAGGAGAATTATAAATTTAAACGCATTTTAATGTGCATTAACAACTGACGTACAATGAAATATGAGCAGAACTTCACTGAAACAAGAATTAGGAGAAGTCATATTTATAGATGAGTACAATTTATATTTATATTAGACAAGTTCTTTGGAAGGTTTAGAATTTATACAAAGCAGTGCACATAAATTTGAATGATGCTCATAATAGAAATAGTTCAATCGCAGAAATTTAAATGGTGGAAAATTTAGATAAGAAAATGAGATCAAAAGGTAGATGACCAGACAACTGATTAAAATAAAATTAGATGGATTATGTAATAAGAAATATTCTTGGCAAGGTGGACCAAATGTTTGTGCTAAGACCTTTTTTTTATTTGATATAGATTTGGAGGTCGGTTCTAAGGGCTGTGTAAAAGATATTTGGGCTCTGTGGAATGTATGAGGAAAAGTAAACAAATTGTTATTGATAAGAAAATGATATAATTGCATAAATGAGTATAATTTGAAATGGTCTACAAACCAAAAATTTACATTAGGGTTAGTTAATTTTGAGTTTTTGTTGAATTTTGACAGTACTAGTTGAATTGATATGGTGAATATTTGAGTAGTATGTAGAGATCAATGCTGAATAGTTGCTGAGAACATTTTGGTTACCTTGTTGAGAAGTTAATTTTGAGTAGAGCTGCTATGGTGCTTATAAATTTGGGAGGTTGAAATTCATCTTCTTTAATTCTTTCTTTGGCCATGTGGAGTGCCCATAATTATAGGCATAGCGACCTGGAGGCCGACATGTCCAGATGTGTCTCAAAGTTGCACCAGCGCAGATCACCATCTGCTGATTGATGGCACTTCTGATCTGACAGGGGATAGTGCAGAGACATTAAAAGCTCTCTTAATAGCTAGCTCCCTTATACCTACATTAACCAGCTAGATCTTCAGCTAAACGGTTTTGTTAATAAAAATGGGTCTAGGAACAAAAGTTCTCTGAGAAATAGATAAAAAATGGTTAGCTATTATTGTTCTTACAGATATTAGGATTAAGCTGTTGGGCCCAGGGTAAGAAGAAATAGGCAATTATTTGCATCTATGGAACAGCTTTAAGGAGAGTGAGAGGGTCCGAGCAACGATTTTGATAAGAAAGAATCTTATGAAAAGATTACCCTGCGGTGATGGTAAAAATTTCATAATCTATACTAGAAGAAAGCTGAAATAGCTTTTTGAGAAATTTGAACTTCTTATTCATAATACCACTGTCTTATACAAAGAACCACACAAATTCACTTGAAGTATACCAAAAGGGCAGCAGTCGATTTTAGACCACTGCTTAATTAAACAAAGGAATCCACTTTTGCTGGAAGACATTTGAAAAGGGATGGTCTGTAGAAGTGACCATTTGTACTTGGTGGAAAAGTTCATTGCTTCTTGAATAAGAAACCTTCAATTATATGTGAGTCAGCAGAGCAGACTTAAGTAGATATACCTTTTTCAGAGTATTCCTTCCTTTTTTTTTTTATATAAACTTCTAAATTTTAAATATATAAATAAATGGGTTTAATATATTTTACAAAAAGTAATAAACAACATATTTAAAAAAAATGTATTATTTTAATTTATACATTCTTACACAAATCCTAAGGGAACAACTACATTTATTAAATGAATGCACATTATTTTAATCAGTACTTGACTAGAACTTATTTATTATACAAAATATGTTTATTTATGTACAAAGAGTAAGAATTTACAGAATTCAAATATTTTTCTCACATTTAAAATGGTACTAAAGACATATAAGAATAAAACCTACATTAGTTAATATTAATGAGCTAATATAAAATTTTATATGTTTTAACAGTATTTTGAGGTAATATTTGTGTAATAAATATGCACACAAAATATAAGAAATAACATTTAACAAATTAATAGCTGAAAAGGATTACAGATATAACTTGAATTAATTAATGGTTCAATAGCACAAAAAAAAAAAAATTATCTGAATACATAGTCTCTTCAAAAATTACAAAATAAGGCACCTAAAATAAAAAATTAAATTCAAGCAAAACCGAAAGAATAGATAATTACAGACTTGAGTTTCTACATATTTACATATTCCTTAACATTCATGGTAAACATATGTACTATTTTATTTACATCCCACCAAATTTTATTGACTTCTGAGCATTAATTTTATCTTGAGCCATTTGTGTTTGTATTTGAACTTGAGAAATATTATTATTATGATTTCCATTTTTTAGAATTCCATTCTTTTGACTGTGACCATTTCTAACTTCCTGGCTTTTGTGATTAAAATTAAACGTTACAGAGTTTTTAGGCGGAGCTTCTATACTGCTTGGCTTGACTTTCCCATTGACCAGTGAATTCTTATGGGAAGCTGATGTTATTAAAGTGGACAGCTTTTTATTTTCAACTCCATTGAGATGGTTTCCATTGGGGAAGAGGAAGAATGGTTTATTAGAATCATTTCTATTATGTTGATTGCTGACGTTAATAGCTACGACTGTTCCTTTCGATAAATTTCCATTTTGGAGGAGCTGGGGAGACTCATGTATATGCTGGAAAAGAAAAACATTTAAAATCATGTCAATTGAATTCCATTAAAATATAAACTTTTTCATAACAGTTTTGAAATACTTAAAATGTTTGTAATAACATATTCACATGAGTCTGACAGATACTAATACCAAAAAAGTATAAAATTATGGGTATATCACAATTCATTTAACAAAAAAAAAAAAAAAAAAAAAAAAAAAAAAAAAAAAAAAAAAAAAAAAAAAAAAAAAAAAAAAAAAAAAAAAAAAAAAAAAAAAAAAAAAAAAAAAAAA
>KZ807322.1:228968-254799 GCA_000696205.2 Oncopeltus fasciatus | reverse complement strand
TATATATATATATATATATATATATATATATATATATAATTCAACTACAGTTTACTGTATAATTATTCACTAGTTAGCTTAGCTTTTGTTTTCTTATTTTTATGTTTATATATTTATAGATAACGACTACTGCACTTAAATTTATTCAAGGTCAAAGTTTTAAAAATACACTTGACTAAAGACTTCTTGAGTAGATAATAAAGAGTCCATGAAACCTTCACTGTCCAAAGTTATCAGACACATTCACAGATAAAAAAAGAAGTCACTTTGAAAACACTGATATTATTGTTCTGTTCAAAACTGATAAATCCATGAATATAGTAAATCCAAATTGTCCTTGATACTAGAGAAAAATAATTAAAATTCCCATAAAAAAATGATTTAAAATTAAAGATGTCTTTTTCATTGCCATACATAAATATAAAATTCTAATCTTCATAATTGTTAAATAAGACAATAAAAAAAAAAAAAAAAAGTTTCTTATTAAAAAGTATGCAGGCATCTGAAGAAGTATTTTAAAGCCTTTTAAAAGTTGTAACCCATAAACAAAACAATTAGAGGATGTTACACAAAGTAATAGGCAAGTACATACCAAAAAATAGCAGAGAGGTGTGGGATGTATTGGGAATATTGTTAAAATATTCAATAAATTCCTAAAATACATTGGCAATAATAAAAACTTTTTGGTCAAAAAATTAGTTTTATTTCTTTAAATCCCAAGTCCAAATCCCCCCAAATCCCCTCATTCCTAAAATATTTTTCAACTGTCAAATTTTTTCATGATAATTTTTATCCTTCAATTTATTTTTATTGTGTTGTTTCATTACGAAAGGATAATGAACTTTTAAATTTTCCTTATTTGCTAAGTAAAATAGATAACACTTTTATTTTTAGGTTTTTATTGAGCACACAAGATTTCAGTTTTAATACATAGAGAGGAAATTTTGTTATCTAAATATGATTTTTCACTACATCAATTATACATACATACAAACATACATATAACAATGTTTTAGTGAATAGAGATTCTATACAAAGGCCTTTATAAATTTTACCTTTTTTATTAAATGGAAATAATTGATATTATTCTTAAAAATTAAAGAAACTTTTAATGAATTTAGAGCAACAAACGTAGTACATAATTTAAATAAGCAAAAACTTATCTAATATTAAGTTAGACTTTTGGGTACTCATATTTTCTTCCTTTTAATATTAAATTAAAAAGGGAAGAAAATATGAGTACAAGGTCTTGAGATGGGATGCAGGATGTTTATATTTATAGAGGCCAAGGCTTTGTAAATTTGCTGAGCCGCTGAGCTTGACAGAGAATTGCATATATATTTTTTCAGTATGAACAGGGCAAAAGTTTGAGCAGTTAAATTAAATAATTTAAAGAAATTATCCACTCATGAAATAATAAAATTATCAGTTAATTAGCATTTTATACAATTTAATCTTTTAGTTGATTATATAAAGAATTTTTTTAGGCAATAATAAAAAAAAAAATAATAATAATAATAAGCTANCTTTTGCAATGAAACAACATGGATAAAGAATACTAAGTATATAGGGACATTAAAATTTACACTAATCCATATACTATTTGGAATCAATATCTTATTCCATCATCTTACACATATTAGAATCTTGGCATGAACCAATAAAGGAGTCTCATTAGTCCTGCCTGTAATTTATAGAATGCAAATAACTATCTTCGTGTTCAACTATACTTGAACATCCTCAATTCTATGAATAATATACCAATTTTATAATAACAGCCATTTCTATAGTAATCATTAGTAATATTTTTAAATATTTAAAAGCAATTGTATTCAAAACTTTTATTGGTTAGGTGAAAATAATAATACATTTATTTGCTGAAATGAAACAAAAAATAAAAAGTAAAAAACAAAAAGATTCTTTATTAACAGTCATAGGCAATATTATTATGAGCAAAACTGATGGTTTTAATTATGAAGAAATCAAAAATACTACCACAGCTTGATAAATAAAATCACTGCTAACTTCATGAACTAATAAAAAAAGGTTTAAAACTCGTCTAACTTTTTAATTTAAAAAAAATTAATTTGTATAATAGTCTTACTAGTTTCTCTGAAAAAGAGATACTGATTTGCAGATCAGTAATTGAGTTTTTTATTAGTTAAAAGATGTATAACCAAATGGTAAAGTAAAATAATTTACCGGTGGAGGAGGTGGAGGTGCACTCTGTCTTTTAGATTTAACCCTTTCAATAGGTTCTCTCCCATCGCACAGAGCAGGATTATTTTCACTTCCATTGACCACACCATTTGTTTTAGATTCAGACAGTCTTTTCTCTTCTCTCTCCTGCGAAAAATAACTGCATGGTATAATTCAGTTTCTAACAATGAAATAGAATCAAAATCCTTCTCCCCTCTCCTAGACTAGATTAGGAAATTGAGTCATTGTAAATTCTTGTCAGAATAGTATTACTTTAATATAACAAACAAAAGTGATTTTTAAATGTAATTAATTTATAATGGCATTATAATTATTTCATATAATATAAGAAAATCAAAAAGCATTAACAATGCCAAACAAGGAATTGTTACTCTTAAGTAATATTCAGTTAGTCTATCTTTTTAAAATACTGTCTGAATATAGAAAATTTTGTATTATTTTTTATATAACCTTTGTTTATATATTACATTCTGTTAAAAATAAATAAAAACATTTTGTAATTTGATAACAATGTATAATAGAAAATAAATGACATTAATGAAAGTCACATGAGGAGAGGAGGTGACCAGTGTCACCACTCTCTTTATTATTAGATCAATAATTAATAATTAAAGATCCCCATAACTCCCAGGAACATGGAGTAAGTCTATTACCATACCTTACCTTATCATATCAGTTTAATGATGTACGTAATATAGTATTCAAAATATTTCTTATTTGAGACATCAACATCCCATTTTGTTTAGTTGGGTTTCTGGCTGTTTTTTCTATTCTAGCATGATAGCTGCACCTAATCTCCACTATAAAGTGATCAAAATCATTTCTCTCTAGCCTTCACATACAAAACAAAAAAATCTTAAGGCTTGAGATTATTATATGACCAATCTGATTAACTGATATTTTACAGGTGACTTCCAGGTTCAAAGATGACTTTCATTTGGGATGAATAGACGTGCCTCTGAATCATTTGCTTGACCTTTTATTAAATGTACCTGATGAGTCTTTACAAATTAATCCAGTAGTAGGCTATTCACACTCGTTTCTACCTTACTTATTTTTGCATTGAAATTCCTAAGAATATCAACACTGTCAGATATTTAGTTAAGGTCAATTATGCTTGTGAGTTTTCTTGCTTACTTCAAGGTTCCTATATTTCAAGTAGTGAATCATAGATACATGTTCCTTTTTATCTTGTTCATACCTGAGTCAAGGTTTCATTTTTTCATACATTCCTTCATGACAAGATGGAACCTTTGGCCCAAACCCCAAACAGGAGTACCAGAGAGTCTTGGTTGTAGTTACCACCCAAGGAAAGGTATAGGAGCCATCTCTCCTGGCTAATTTTTATATTTAAGTCACAGTAAATTCTTTGTGCTAACAAAACTCTTCACCGAACATAGGAGCATTTTTTCAGATCACCCTTGGTAAAAAATAATATCCCTGTCACAACACCTCTTTGAGAATGTATTTGTCTGTTGTTCAGTTTATTCTACAGTAAATCATATATTTTGCTTATCTCATAATCTGTAAATGAATATAAATGCACCATGTAGTACAAGAATTTATCTGTCAAAGTTTATATTATATTGTAAACTGACAGAAACTTTAGTGGAAATAAAAACTTTGACAGTACTTTTTCTTTAAGGAAAAAAAAAATCAAGGTTTTTTGTATGTTTTCCTAATATCAAATACTTCTATTAAATTTTATAGTAACATAAAGAAAATAAACATTTTAAAATTAAAAAAAAAAATTTTTATAATATTTATCTCCATTAACTAAAAGCATGTCTGAATATCTAGTTAAAATTATGATTATTCAGTTAGAATTAACTAAATTATTTGAATTAAATATTTTAACTGCTTTAGAACTCATCATATAACCATGCAGAAGAAGACTGAATTTTAGGCCAAAATGTTGGCAATTTTTTTTTTTTTTTTTTACAAATTATTTTATGCTTATTCCAATCCCAAGACCAAATACATTTATAGGAATCATTTCCTAAATTTGTTCATAAGTTCATAGAAGATTTTGGAAAATTTGACAATAACTTTTATGAAGATATTGGATGATTTTTTATGGCATCTTAAGAATAATAAGTGGATAATAAATACCCAAAAGGCCATGCAATCATTTTCTTCTAAAAAATCTGTTAATATTAATAATCATGGTGGGAATAATATGAGAAGAACCAGCCAGAAGGAGATGTAACAATTATAGCTCAAGCATAAGAAGTTGATAACCTAAAATTTCATATGTTAATATTAGACGAATTTCTGGACTATTATAATAAAAATTGATAATAGTACTAAATATTTCCTTTTGTCATTTGGTAACATTACATAAGTAAATAATTGATGGAATGCCTATAAATGATTATAATTTATTATATGAACTAGTTCATTCCTCAGTGATATACTGAGAGTATCCTTTACCAAAAGACCCATTAGAATAGAACCACTTACAGAGTAAGTCTGGATGGAAAAGAGAAGCTTTGAACCCATTCATTCGTCAGGGGTGGTAAAATGAGTGCTGAGTGTACTATCTCAAGCTCTGGTTACTACTGAGACAGATGATTTGAAAGTAAAGATGTTGAGAAAACAACTCCTCACTGATAAGAGGGGAATGAAGCAATGTCCTTGGTAACTGGAGCCAGCACTTACTAATTATCATGTGTAATACCTTAGACAATAAGGTCATTAAAATACTTCCTTTCCCATTAAACCCAAATATTATACATCAATTTATTATTTTGAACTAAATTATTCAATTACTTCTAATTACAAAATTTATTAGAACTAGTTCAATAAGACTATTCCATTTATTAAATTTAAAAAAAAATGTATAAGAAAATAAATAATCATTGAAACTGAACTGAGAGAAATTATATTTTCTCATCTTTATGATAAAATAATATTTTGTAATAGTTGTAACTATTAAAAACAAGGATTAAAAATTGTAAAAATGCTATAAGAATAAATCTCAAACATAAGTTTTTTAACAACTTAATTAATTGATAATAAAATTAAAATATAGCCGCTGAAGACATATGCAAAAAATTTGAGTTGTTAAACTGAAAAGTGACCAGTATCAATTATGTGATTCTATGTATTATTCAGATAAATATGAATGTAATTCTTATACACTTACTTATTATTACTTATTTTCTTGTTTAAATGAGATTTTTAAAAGACCTCGATAATTCGGCACTTTCAAATTTCCTAGCATACCTGTTTATGGAAGTCCTACTGTACCTTCAGGGAAGCGGGCTAAGGAAAAATATATTTTCCTGCGTATCTCTGTATCCCTTGGTTAAATAATGAGATTAAAAAAAAAAAAAGTTAAGAACAAGTGTGCAAAATTTTGAATTTATGATTTTATTGTGGAAGACAATTAATATAATAGACTACTTATTACAATTTAAAAAAAAAAAGCACTACCTTCATTAAGAACATTTATTGACAATCACTGCTATTTACCTCATTGATGGTAGAATCAGAATCTGATGAAAACATCTTTCGATGAGCTTTCTTGAATTCCATCATAAGTTGTTCATGCTGTTCAACCTTCTCTTTTGCCAAGCCATTTTTAATAAGCTTTTCTGCCTGCTTTGGTGGTGTTTTTACAGGTGTTACACAGCCAGGGGGTCTCTGAAAAAAAAAAAAAACATTTTTATATGTGCCTTAATCCCAAAAAATTTAAAAAAAAATTAATATTATCACTAGTTACCTTTGATCTTCTCTCAATTTCCTGGCTGATAGCACTGCTGAGACTACTGGCACTACTAGTGAAGGAACTAACAGATGAGCTATTGGTAAGTCTGTCAGTACTTACTTCAGACTAGGGGAAAAGAAAAAGAATATTAATATAAATAATAAATCATCTATTTAATCTATTCTATAAATCTAATGAGTGACCTGCTAGTAACTGTTTAGTGGCATACAGCTCAAACTCTGAAATGAGTTAGTTAACCAATTTATTTATCACATTTATAGCAATTGGTACAATCCAGAAATCAATGATACTCCAGCAGAGCTGGTTGACCAAATATTTGAAGATATATAACTATTTGTTATATCCATTGTAGCCTTCTTAGAACAAGTGTTCAAAATTTTGAATTTATGATTTTATTGTGGAAGGCAGCATTTTGTTTCCAGAATTACTTTATTTATACAAAACTTAACTGGCTATATGATATTTAAGTTAATTATTTTGGAGGGGAGGAGGAGAGAATTAAGAAATCCATGTTAAAATAAATGAAAGTATTTAGAAATAACTATTACAGAAGGTCTCTTGAAATCAGGTTATATCCACTGGTTCACCCACTTTCCAAAAAAATTTAAGCAGATTTAAGTAAGCCAGGGACGTCATTAACCTTAAAGGTAAATCACAAAGGCTAGTCAGCAGATGCTCAGCCATCATATAAAAGTTAATTAATAAATAACTTCCTTAATAAGAAGGGGTTTAGTAAAAACAAATGCAAGAAAATTACATTTATATTAAATTAAATTAATACACACGTGTGTGTGTGTGTGTGTGTGTGTGTGTGTGTGTGTGTGTGTGTAAAATTTTAAATACATATTTTTATATGACAAGAATCAATGAAGACCTATAAATAAAATTTTTTTTAAAAATAACGTCATGGACCAATGGGAATAGCTTGATTTCCTTGCAGAAAATGTGCTAAAAGAGCATAAACTTTTAAAAAATAAGAAAATAGTACTTTGAACAAAATTAATAGCACCATTGAATACATACTCAGAAAAAATTATATATTTCATGGAGAACTTATGATTGAACCATCAGTTTAAATATCTTCACATCCAGTCTCTGATACAGATATTTTGCTATGTATTATTAATACATAGCAAAAAATAAAAAAAAGTTGAAAATGAAAACAAGAGAACTATATGAAAATCTTTTTAATATTCTATAATAGTAAAAATAATCCATTATGATCCCAAAATCAATTAAAGATTATCAATAATGGAAATTGTATATTAGTTAAATTTTGTTCCGAAAATGAACAGATCATACAATATGTACCTGAGTATTGGATATGCTGTCTTCTTCACTGTGATGAACTTCAACAAAAACAGTTGTGGTTTTAGTTTCAAGTTGTTGAGAAACCATGCAGATCTCTGCAATCTGAAACAGAGAGGATATCAGTAGACATATGTCAACAGAGAATGCACTTGGTTTCATACAAGTTAATTCCAATTGAGAATCATAAGTTACATTAAATAAATATCTTCACCATATTATTAAGGAAATTGGATAAGACCAACATATTTCTTAAAAAATTCTTATTAATAAACTTCATGACCTACTAGTTTCGTACTAAATACTTAAGCAGTTTTACATACTCAGGATTTAAATTAAAATGAAACCCCAAGTGTGAGGTAACAATTGATTTCTTATGTATTAACAGTAGCAATAAGCTAATGTAAATTTACAACATAAATTAAAGTAGAAAACAAATTTATCTTTATTTATATGAAAATTAATTATACTACAGAAAATAAATAGGAATTTAAATGGCAATCTTTTTTTTCTTTTTTTTTTTCAAAAATAATCAATTTTAATCCTAATTAACCAATAAACTTTAAAAGGATCAAGTAATAAAATAGAACTTTAAAAAGTTAACTTTTAAGTGTTATAAACTTCAGTTTTCAGTAAATACTAACTAAAAAAGATATTTAATATCTTCAAAATAAAATCGCTAAATGCTACAATTCCTCATGAACTGAAATCTTACAAGCTAAATTGGCAAATTAGAGACATCAATAAAAATGACAAAATCTTAAATAATGTACTTTATCTTTTGATGGTACTCTGTAAAACTTTACAATTAATTTGATTTTTTAAAATTTCCAATAAAGCTTCTACTATATATTTTATTCTCGAAATNTATAATTATTAAAATTATTATATAGTAAAGTTTTTCTGGAAATGTACCAGTACAGATTTGGTACTTAAGACAAAATTGTTTGTACGATTGAGTAAAGATAGCTAAAAACTGGATGCCTAGATTTATTAAACTTGGTGTGCATAAATATACAAGTGAAAGGCTCAAGATGTGAGCCTTAAGCTCAAGAAGCATAAAATTGCAAGCAGATTGAGTAATATCCTATTTCATAAGTAGTAATGTTTTATTATATATAATCTGGTTTTGCCTACAATGCAATTTAGAATAGAATGAATAAAAAGTAATTGTAATAAGGCAATTGAAAACCTGCTTTAAAAAAAAAAAAGTTAAGCCTGACAAAGAAAAAGGTCTTCCACCACTTATAACTTTTATTAATTTGCGAAGCCTTTTGATGCCATTAACATAATCACAGGAACCTGCATAATCAGGGCTAATTCAAACATGTTTAAATCTAACTTATTTTTCATGAGCATAATAAAAAATAGTCAAAAAAGCTTAAAATATCAACTGTTAAAACTATATACAATTAAATTAATAATCATTTCATCATAATATGACAATAAATATATATTATTTTTTTAAATCAACATAATATACANTGTGAAGTAATTAATTTGCATTCCAGCCCGGATAGCAGGAGGTCCAGGTTCGATTCCTGGCGAGGAAAGATAGTTTTTTATTTTCTGTTCCCTCTCATTAATTATTTAAAATTTTATTTATAACCTTTATTTACATATTACATTTTGTTAAAAATATATTAATTGAATTTCAGCTCAAAAATGGATTTAAATTAGTTATTTAACTACTTAAATAAAATACATAACATTATTAAATTCACTAGAGAGTGGAGAAAAAAGGAAAACTTAATTACCTGGATTTGGAAGTAAGTAGAGAGGGAAATTTTCACTTGTTTAACATATATAGCAAAACCTTTAACTAGCGATCTTATAATACCATATGATTCAAATTACCAATATTGCCAAAAATTATTGACTATAATATTTATAATGGATAAAATGAGCAATACTTCTCTTAAAATTAAAAATAGTATTAAATAAAAATGAAAATAAATCAAATCACAGGAGTCAACAGTGAACAGAATCATTTAAAAATACGAAAAAAAAAAAATCATTATAATAATAAAGAAAAGTACATTGCATGAAATTAAAAAAAAAAAAAGCTATTAAAATATTAATAAAGGATATGATTATCTTTTTTTTTTTTTTTTTTTTTTTTTTTCACAAACTCCAAGAAATTATTAAACTCCAAGTACAAGGCTCCCCCAAATTATATGTTGACAGCTCTGTCAATCTTCAAAGCAGGAAATTTAGAGTTGCTTATTATTGCCAAAATAGAGGCTTTTGCAATGAAACAACATGGATAAAGAATACTAAGTATATAGGTGATTGAAAAAGATATATGTCCTAAGAGACTTATGGTCTCTCGAGGACCTATTATAGTGGGTTCTGCAAAAAACTAAAATTTACTGATTTCTTTAAACTTTATTTTGCATTGAGGGGTACTTTACAGACCTTTTTATTGTCAGTCTCATCTCCTCCAACATGAATCACTGTACAGCCATTAGGGTAATCCATCCTCCCATTTTTCAAGTTTTGCTCTGATCTTCGGTCACTTCCATTCACAGCACAATTGCTTAGACTATAAAATAAATTAGTTATTTCATTTTAAAATAGCTAAAACTCTGTCACTAAGGTTTATTATGCAATACTAAAATGAAATCTAATAATTTCTTTAACATAATGGTATTATAAATAAAATATATAAATCTCAATATTTTCATGAGACATATGTCTTAACCCATAAACATTATTAAAAATTCCTTAATTTGTAGAATATATATTTAAAAAATGCAGTATATTGAATGGTTCATCAAATTTTAGTACATAATATTGAATAAAAATGTAATCAAAGTCTGGTTTCAAACATTTTAAATACCTATCAATGTAGTAAATGTAATAATAAACATTTGACTTTAGACATCGAAATTTTTATTAACATATTACTCTGGGGGACACATTTTTTGTTTAGTTAAATCTGACACTCTTTTTTCACTAATTCTTGGCTTCTGAATTTGAGAATAACCTCAGATTTTGTCTATCACATCAAATTTTTAAACTACAGGATATCCTCAGAAATCATAGAAATCATGCATTTAAAAGAACATAAAGTAAAAATGTACCAAATATACAGTTTACAAAACATTTAATGTAAGTTAAATCGAGTTCATACATATAAAATTGTTTAACTAATGAACAGTACTTAAAAATTAAGATAAAAATTTGCGTTTGTAGCTTGGTAAAACTGCCACACATATAACAAAATGAATCGGGGCTGTTTTCACACTTTCGACGTGTAGGAGCAGAGGTAGCCATAAGGAAACGTTTCAGTTCAAACACACTATGTAGTTCTGTACACTTCTGTAATGAAATACTAAATACTGTTTACCGACACACAGCGTTTCACCACTGTATAACAGACATAACTAAACAGGCAGATCTAAACCAGAATGCGCCCCACCCACATAGAAACTGAACGTGACGTGATAGAAGAAAACTAAAACCAGCATGCCTAATTCTATAGAAAACAGCTAAAAATCAACAGAAATTGAGTTTCAAATTGTTCCACAGTGTTATCTCTGATTTGGAATTTAAAAAAAAACAAAAAACTGAGCATTCAATTTACTTTGGATGTTCTAAAGACGCCTAATTCCCTTCAAAAATTTTTAAAAAGCAACTGCTTTAATGACTGACTTTCCTATTTCAAATAATGGAAAATAAGTTGAAGATGGATGATGAATCCTGCGTCACTTTATTGATGATTATCAAGCTTTCACTCATCCTACTGTGAGCTTCTTCAGGGTTACAATGAAAGTGAAGGAAGGGGAGAAAGGGACAGAGTGAAACAACACGGTCCAATCTGAAAGAAAATATGAATATTGACTCAGTGCATGGAAGTTTTGGAGAACAAATTTAAATTTGAATGCAGAGCTTTGATTGAACTTTAACTAAGAATAATTGAAAATTAATTTTTTTACTGCTAATATCACTAGTGATACAGACAATTAGGTTTATTCATTTATTTTATTATATACTCAGAGCTACATATTTTATGGTGTTTCAATCTAAAGTTTGAGTGAAAACCAAAATTATTGTTTATAAGCCAGTACTTCATTACTTGATAAAATTTATCATTATCAGCGAATAATATTTAAGAATATAAAGAATACTAAATGTAGCCCTGCAATCATGAGATAATTTTATTATTGATAAACATAATGGATAAAAAATATTCTATATTTGTATAATTCCCCAGAAAGGATACAGATCAACAAGGAAATATTAAAAGTTCCTAAAAAAGAAAAAGAAAATTATCAAATATTCTCAAAGATATCAATAAATAATAAATGCATGAATAATCATCATCTTCAATAAAAAAATCTGTAGTGTCCTCTAATCTACTTTACCATAGGTGCAGAAAGTTCAGATAGAGTAGTTGACTGTAGAGATATTCAGTTTAAGAGGTAATTCGATAGTTCAGTGTTTTTGTTAAAAGTTTAAGATTAAAAATCTGCAAACTCGACAAATATTTTTAAAAATGCACATTTTGAAAGAACATATTTGTTTTTATAAACATATTCTCTGAATACCAATTATCTCTTAAATCTTAGTAAACTAGCTGTATCTGTTCACTGGTTGCTATGTTTGGACAAAAAAGCAGTTTTGATACCTCAAACATAACTTAAAATGTAAAATACATAAAAATTAAAATTATCACAACACATATATCATTTGAATAAGACATATGTACGAAACATAAATATACATAGTTGATGGTAAAATAAACATGCTTCTTCACTTTTTATATTAAACAATTTTGGAAACCAATTTAAATTGAACAATAATTTCTGTTAACGTATGATGAACCATGATCCATATTTTAAATAATACATAAAAACCTCATGAAGGGATAATTCAGAGATAGGAACTGAACCCTCTATACCAGATGAACCGTATTTAAAAACCACTTTTCACAAAAAACACAAACCGAAATTCTTTAAAACAAAATACAATAAAGATATTAAGATGATTACATATAGTCGAGGGAAAATAAAGAAATATAAAAAATTTCACCCTAACAGAATGAAACGTCCCAGATAAAACACTAAAACTTCATCTGTTGCAGGTCATGCATCATCTTCACATCATAACTAATATTAGAAGCACAACTGAATTAAATAACCAATATGCCTTTTTGTTTTAAAACCTCATCTTGTTGTAAAATAAAATTAATGATATTGATACATGTCTAGAATTTTGTAAAATAAATATCATTCATTCTAGCATTTTGTCTCTCCCAGAAATAGCTAAAATCATTGAGAATACTCAGATAAAATTTATATCAACTCTTCCTGAAGTACTATGGCTTGGGTAAGGTACACGGTTCCTTACATAAAAATCATATATCATATTTTTCACAGATCCCTTTTTTTCTCTTCTTCCTATAAAACTATTTCCCTTTCCTCAGATCCTGTAATAAGAGATAACAAAAGTGTTACAGCACATGTCTACTCATCTTTGGTATTAAGATATAACGAGTTACTAACAGGTGAATGTGCACCCATTGTAAAATTGTTTCTAAAATATCCAACATGTGTATTAATAAACTGATAGATGATAAAGAATTAGACGGTTGTATTTCATTAGTTATAAGTATCCCAGCTTCCTTTGCAAAATATATTCCCTCAATTAATAAATATCTTGTATTTAGTAGAAAGAAATTGGATATTGTATCAGGTAATCATACACTAACTGTTTATCCTAAGGAAACAGTTTTATTGTCTCTTGAAGACAACGAATCATTATTTAAGGATTCTAATTATTATACATTCTTTGGAAGTACAATATGTTTACCATCACAATTACCTAATATTCAAATAAAGGTTAATTTTTCTTTTTAAGATATTCATTTAGCAAATATAAATGTAGAATCTTTAGATATTGTAAATAACTGGCAAGTTGATCATACTATTATTATTTATTGTATATTATTTTTAATTATTATGTTTATATTTGTTTTTCTTTTCTATTTAAAAAAAGAATATTGTAAGAAAATTTTCAGCTATATATTCAAGCAGAATTCTTCGGCAACAGAGACTTCGCCTCCTGAGGTACAACTTTACCCCGAACTTCTTCGTGTTTCGTCTGAGGACGGCTTCAGCTTAGGATGGGAGGAGTTACATTCAGCTTTCCCACGGATACTGCTGAGGGCCTACATCAGCAATTTTCTACTAAATAATCTAAAGGGTTATTATTATTTCTACCACCAATGAATATAGAACTCTCATACCTTATATTCTCTGTCTTCATTGGTTTCTGTACACCATCTCCCGTTGGCTTGGGAGATGGTGTACAGAAACCAATGAAGACGGAGAATATAAGGTATGAGACTTTTCTACTACATAGACCCAGCCATAATCTGTAATATTGCCTTTCGCTCTCTGATGTTCTGCCAGTCATTATGCTCATGTAGCTATTTGTAATGAAGTTACTTTTTAAGAAGCCGAATTAGTGTTTATTATATTTAACTTTGGACAAATTGATAACCTTCCCTCCTTTAGTGTTGTTAATAATAATGGAGTTAACAAATAAAATTATGTTAACAGGTGAATAATAGAGAGAGTAAGAAATTTAATAGCTTACCCATTAGTTTCCTCGGAAAGAGTTGCTAGTCTGGGGGGATTATCACCAGCAACACTGCTTGCTGAGCTGTTATAACCAGATGATTCACCTGGGAATAGCTCTAATCCAGCACCTTTCCTTACCACTAATTCCAGTAATCCATTACACCTCATCACTGATACAGCCTACAATGAGATCTCATTTTTTAGTGAACCAGGAGAGAATATATCCAAGTAAGTTATTGCAGTACAAGAATATATAATAGTGGAGGAAGCCTTTTAAAATAATTGCATTTCTAGTACTAGTACAATATGAATATGTTTAATATCAATATTTTAAGACTACAAAAAGTTTTACAGAATTTTATTATAGAGAAGTAGTTATGATCATTCCGACATTCAAGAAGAATTTATTTAAAATCATAATTTGATCCAAATTATTTCCTATGGCTAAATTGATATCTTAAAATTTGTTTGCAAAATTACATTTTTGAAATATAATTGAATATCCTCTATAAAATTATTTTAACAGGAAAATTTACTGGAATGATGAACCGAAACAACTTTTTATGAACCGAAACAACAAGAAAAAAAACTTCTCACAAAAGAGTTTTAATTCTTGTATTTTACAGAATATTATAGGACTACAAGAAAAACAGACTTCCTGAACATCTCCCAAATGATTGACACCTATTTATTGAAAGCTCAAAGTGATTTTGGTGGTTGTTTGCTCAACTATATTGAAAGCAAAATATAGTACAGATATATATACTTGTTTCTTCTGTTTCTGGGATAGAAGAGAAAAAACACACTACTGGATTAATCAAGAGTGACCTAAGAGAGAAAACATGATGGTTGAAAAAAAATAACATTGTTAATAAACCCATAGTTGACTGGGAGAAAATTAACTTTCCTTAACTGCATATCGAGCTGTGGTTTTTTAAGTAGTTTGTAAAGGTGCTTTGCATTAATACTATGAATGAGGCTCCGTAAAAACCTCGATTTTATTTGTTGTAATTGTCTGAATTTTACAGGGCCAATAAAAAGCAAAAAACCACATAGAATGGGATAACAGCATGCTAAAAATTTTCAAATACTTGTGTGCATGTTGTAGTACTCATATTGAGTATTAAGGTTTACTATTTAAACATACATGTACCATTTTCTTGAAAATTTAAGAAACACCAATGAGGTAGGAGTTGAAATATTTCATTAAGATATTAAAATTATAGAGGATCAATGTCAAGGAAGATGGAATAAGCACACAATAGCAGATTATTGTTTGAGTTTAAAAATGAACTATTCAAAGATATACTCAAAAGGGTAAAGAAAAAGAAGCTTCCCAAGGGTTGAGTGACTATTTGTTTTTATCCATGATTTGCTATCTAGCATCTGAAATCGGTGACTATTTTTCTTTGTATATTTGATAACAGTAGTATATACTAATAATATCTGTATCAAAATTATATTTGTATGAAAGAAAATAATAACAAANCGTATAAGCTTCAGGTCCTGAAAAAAAATCTAAATTTTCTATTTTGAACAATTCTTTACTCTCACTCTGATCAAATTTAGCTATAAAAATAATAAATTCTCCACTCTACCAAGTAGTGCCATTATTTTGATTTCCATCATGATCTGTCAAACAGTGGTCAGAGTTTATAAAAATAGTGGTATACACACAAAAAATAGAAAATATAGCAAAAGGGATTAAGGTGACTTAAAAATTTTAGATTTAATTTTCAGATTTGATTCTTGGATTTAACCTAAAATAAGGTACAATACATATCACAAACATGTTATACCTTATAAATTTGACCTCCTAGGTCATACTTGAATTTAGTGCACAAAATGCATATGAATTTAGCTGTTGGCCTGGTGATTATCATAGTTACGATGAGACTTCAAATATAGTTGAAGTTTCTAAAGTTAGTAAATAGCAAATTATGAAAACTTGATTCTGTGGTATATACAAAAAAAATTGGACATGATAATACTGAATAAAAATGTATGACTTCTAAAATAAAGAAATTTATTGTTTAAGAAATATATTTTCATAATATAATGAACACACACATAAAAATAAAAGGGTGCTTCTTCTTTTCAGCTAGTTCCACAATAAATGTATTTTCTCTAGATGTTAACTAAATGGTCACAGCTATAAAATTCTTTATTATTCAATTTTAAAAGATTTACTTGAAACCTCTTAAGCTCTTTAAGAAGTGCAACATGAAACTATGGGGAAAAAATTATTTTTATTGGAGGGGGGGGGAGGCAATATTATTAAAAGTGTACTTACCTCATTAAAAGGTGTTTCAGGAGTGAAAACAAAATTGTTGCACTGTAAAATTTGATCTCCTGGCCTGAGGCCACCCTGTCTTGCGATACTATTCTCTTTTGTAAACTGGATAAATACCCCTGGCTTCCACTCGGGACCTTTACAGATCCTAAAACGACAAATACCTTTCATAGAAAATTAATGAAATTTCCTTCTTGAACCTTTCTGGTAGAAAAGAAAGCTTTTATAAATTTGCTTACTTTATAAAATAAGAAAACAATCATCAAGTAGAAAAAAAGAGGGGAAACAATTAGTTAATGAACATTAGAAGCAAATCTTGCCAAAAGGAAGCTTATTGCACCAGTTTTTTTACTAGGGTTTTATACAGTTTATTAATAATATAAGACTTGAAGGTTGAATTTTTCACATAATATACCAAAAGATTTCTCTTAGCACTGATGTCTTATTTTGGTAAGAATACTATTCAAGATAGTTTTGATAATGATGATAATTAACTTCCTTGGTTCTAAAAAAACAAAAACTTATTCTTTAAACTATTTATGAAACGTAATACCTATATGAATTTAAAAAATAAAATAAATTCTATTTAAATTAAGATAATCCGTCAAAGAGATATGGGATACTATAGACAATTATCGCCTTAGATGTTTATTGCCATAAAAATAACTAAATACCACAGTATAGTAAGGAAGCCATCCATACTTATTATCAATTAAATGAGACACTCACTGAGCTCCTGAACATTCAGCATACAATTTATTTAAATTCACTGTCTATATACTCCTCAGAAAGTATTCTATATAAAACTATTAAAAGTGATTTAATAAAAATGAAGTACAAAATACAAGTCGAATTAGAGGTGTACAATTTGACAAGTTAAGTGATTATGAATGAAATCTAATGATAAAAAGAACACAGGAATGGTGAATTGCCTAGAAGGGCTGGTCTTTCTTACTGCAGATACTCACGATATATCTTGCCTAACACTAACACAAAATTAAAGTATTTTTACAAATGATAATATATGAATATCTGAAACATCAATAATATTCTAATATAATAATAATTAACTAAGAGACTTATGGTCTCTCGAGGACCTATTATAGNTTCCTGAACTTCTTTACACTATTGAAAAAAATATATAATCAAATCATTGTAATCATTGTAAATATATAAATAATATATTAATGTAAATTGTAATCATTGTAAATATATAAATATGCAAGTAAATAAATATTTCATTGTATATTACATTACAGTTAAAATATACTATGATAAATAAATTCATTAGAAATGAGTGACACAATTGTTAACCAATAAAAATTTAACATTAAAACTTCTTTCGATTAACATATAGAAAAGTGCTTTACTTTACTGTGCCACATCTGTATCACTCAACAGAAGAAGACAAGATGAATTTCACAACATACCCGCAGCCAAGCTTGGCTCGAGGGGGTACCCTCAGTACCAGTTTGACATCACTGACACATCTGATGGTAGGGTCATCGCAGATATCTCCCTTGTAGATATCAGTTTGATGACCATTACTGATAAGAAGATTGGGCTCAACTATCTGCCAGGACAGCTCATCCTCAGGATTCCTAAAAATACCAAAAATGAATACACTAATCAATTATAGCATTTATTTTTAACCAAAAAGTTAATGCCATAATTCAAAAGTTACTAAGAGAGGAAAATAAAGTGAGTCCAACAATGTTCTAAGAATAATAAAACAAATTATAAAAATTGACACCAAGAAATAGTCTCCCTTAAAAAATAAATCAGAAGAAACTATAATTTCCCAAATTTTGTACTGCCTGGTTAAATAGTGATCAACTTAGAAAATTATGCTAGCAAGTATGTATAGAATATTCCCATATATTAACTTCTTTGTATAAACCACAAAATAAAAAGGAATAGAAGTCAAATATTGAATAATCAATGCATTTACAATAGGAGTCTGAAGTTAAATAAATAGGGAACATTTTTTTATGATTTTCAACATTTCATCTGTATTAGTGTATTGTATAAGCTTGAAAGATTACAAGCAGAAATGTTCTCTACAAGGAAAAAATTATGTTTTTTTAAAAGATATTTTCATAAGCATTCCTTGTCTGATTGTCGACAATTGATGTGCTCATACTCAACTATCTTTTTATAATTTCAATTCATTGGATTTAGAGGTATTAATGATGTTTTATTGTGATATTATGATTCCATTCTGTTAACAATTAAGAATTAAATAAATTTTTAGTCAATTAAACTACATTGTTTATGTAATTCATTTTGGTTATTTAGTTTGGATTAATGAATATACATGAATATGACTATTTTTTTACATAAATGTATATGAAGTATTTTATAATATATGAAGTATTTTATAATAATTCTCAGCTGTGGAATTATACAAAATTTATTTGTTATAGTGTGATTCCATCATTTTTAGATATTCAAGCAACATGTTTAAAATTTTAAATATATATTTCTTGTCAGTTCGACTACATTGTTAATATAATTCGTTATCAATGTTGTGTTTTAATGAATGAAACTTGAAAAGTGAAGAGTTCTTATTTTTAGTTAACTATGAGTTATTTATATTTTTAATAAACTATAAGATATATATTATTTCCAGTTGCCTTCATGTACATATAGTAAACTATATGTACTTGAAGGAAACTAAAAATAATAGTAAATTACAGAAATTCTTTGGGATTCAGAGAAATAACTAAGCTTTAATTTCCGACTGGTTGTTGAAGTACATAATTTGTTATGTATATTATACATTATTTTAATATAAAACTTTTTGTATTATAAAACCTCTAGGAGGCAACGTAACCTCCTTTATGGATATCTGTGTATGTGAGTTATTAAAGTGTTAGTCATGGCATACCTAGTTCCTATCTCTGAATTATCCCTTCATAAGGCTTTTATGTATTATTTAAAATATGGGTTCATCATACATGAACACTGGTTACTCTGAGGACAGAAATTAACTAGTGATGTACTAGACATCAAAGCTTCTAATATTCAAGTTAAATGAATGTCTGATGTAAGTTAAATTGTAACAACCCTTTAGAGACTTAGTTTTCAAAATTTTGGGAGTAAGCACAGCAATTGTTTGCCTTGGCTTCAATTATTTTACATTCTATTAATAAAAGAAGCAAACCATAACACATTCAAATATTGCATAAGCAGATTGTTCACTGCAGACTTGTTGAAATGAATTCAAGAGGAAAACATTCAGTTATTGACAGTGTTTCAAGGAAACTGTGCAATATGCTCATCAACAACTTTACTAATTAAAACTTTCAAAATCATTAACTCTTTTTTTTTTGTTAATACAACATAAGCATATTTGAACAGGTGTGTTAGCATATATTAGATTATTTCATTTTGTACAAAAAATAAGATGTTTAGCATTCATTAACTTATTTTAGGAAAATATGTAATACCGTAAATTTATTTTGTTGGGTTTTTTCATCAGATAAGTTGCTAAGTTGAAATAAATTATGAATTAATACACTAACACTCATTCAAACACAAGCATATTTATTTATTTGCTTTGTTAATTTAATAAGATAATTTTATTAGAAATGTATATATGTAGTGATAGATGTGCCTTTTCAATTTTCAGCTCATTGTAAGATTGACTAGGTGAGTAGCATACAGCTCTGACTGCCAGACATTTTTCACTTAATATGAATATTTTAATGCCCTGAGGGCTGCAGTAAGAGCATGCTAAGATTCAATTAAGTCATTAACACAGATTTTCAGGGGGAAAAAACTGTCCGTTCTTTGTGTACTTGAAACTTCTTAACTTTGTTTTTTACTATGATAAAATAATAATAGGTCTTGAGAAAATAAAAAATACATATACATTTTCTTCATCTTGAAAAGAAAGACTTATTTTTCAAATATTTTTTTGGTTACAAAGTTAAAAACATGAATTCATAAACTAAAACCTTTTAATTAGACCTAAAACCTTCTTTTTTTTTTCTTTTGCTGATATCCATTGGGCAACAATGGCTGATTACGATATTGGAATACTCTTAAAAAGTATAGGATTATTTCAAATAAACAGATTTGAAAATAAGCCAAAATAAAAATGAGAGTTTAATTACGTAAAAACAATTCCTAAAAATCATTTGTTAGTAGCAAAACTTCAAGAATACTTACTCTTTTACTGGAATCATTCCAACAGCTGAAACATTTATACAAAAAAAATTAATTAGTAATTAGAATAATATTTTATCTCTTGATAGAAAGATAATGATAATTAACATTTTATGCAAACTTCTTTGGTTCATAAAATTAATATTAAAAATTCTCTGAAAATTGTTGTGGCAAGTAATAATTTTTTTACAGCAATAAGCACTTGTAGTGATTTAAATAAATATTAGAATTTTTATTTTTTTATTTTGTAGAAAAATAATCTGCATCTTTAAATAAATAAAACTTTTCAATTTGTGCACTTTTTAATATGTAACTCATTAAGGAAGCAATATAATATGAATTAAAAGATATTTAGTTAAATCGACAGCTTTGGATTTGACTATTAATTAATATAAGAATTTGTATCATACTCAAAGTGAAAGATAATCCTAGTTGTATCTAGAGTTGGAGCTATTATTGATTTGACAGTTTTAAAATTTTTTTTTAAAACCCAAATTGTCCTGTAGGATATAAAGAAAAAAGCAAAATTAAAATGGGAGTTTATGAAAAAATTATTTTATTTTTTTTGGTGGCACGGAAAAAAGTTTTTTTTTTGTTTTTTTTTAAAGGACATTAGTTTAATTTTGTAACATTTGGTTTTTAAATGCAATAGAAAAAGTTGACTAGGGACCTGACTCAACAGGAGTGAGGGTTTACTTAATTTGCTATTGCTCATTACTTCTGTTTCTTTGATCTTGAATTGAAGAACTTTCACATTTGTTACTGGATGAATCCAAAAAATTAAGAAATTTATTTGAAACATTTGTTCTATGATCTTACCGGTAGCTTCATCCAAGGCCCAGGCCTCGAAACCATACTATGAAGAACATATAACTTTAAAATGCCAGTGCATATTTGAAGGTTAATCTTCAAATTTTATTAAACCAAGATCACTCCTTCTAGATTCTTATCATAGTTTCCTTGGTTTGGCTCCAGTGTTCATTACATTTATGCCCAGATACTTAATAGGCTCTAACGTCTAAATCAGGGAGTCATTAACTAGAAACAAGGTATTATTGCTCTTGTATTTGCTCATTACCAGGGCCTTAGTTCTTTAATTATTCAGGGTGTGTGCATTTTGTATGACTTGCAAATGCCTATAACTTTTACCAAAAGTCTCTGAAAATACTCCGATTCATCAGCAAACAAGGCAGTATCAGTTTGAACAATGAGTTGTTATTGAGAATAAGTATTAATGATTTGATTGATATTATTTATGATAGTATGTTGTTTTGATCAATGAAACTCAGCACAATATTATAATAAAATGAAATTTTCCTTCTGGTGGAATAATTAAATAAGAGAAGGTATAACTAATTTAAAAAAATGTTTAACAAAATTGGCATAAAGCATTTAAATCCAAAACTCATAAAGATAATCACTGGGAGAGAAATTTGGCAAGAATGGCGATTTAACTAGTACTAGTATCTCAAATAAAAATAAGAATCGCTTTTCCCTTCTGGCAGCTGACATTTTTAGAATACTGCATTGAGAAATAACACATTGAAAATAATTTATATTTGAAAGGTTTGAGCAGTTATTTAGCAAAATATGTTTAATGAAATTAGAACTTTATTACAGACAAATTAATTATTTAAGATAGTAAGCGATTCGGCAAGTTGCATTACAATAGTGATTTCAAGATGTGATCATCTAAGATCATCAGGGTAATAATATTAGACTGGCAACAGCGGATAAAACCTGCACTTGTATATAAATTGTCTTTAAGCTCCAGTAGTTGTAATTTGAATTTAAACACAAATTAGCTATGTATGTAAAACTGATTAGTCAAAAATATGGTCAAGGGATCACCAAAAAGAGTTAGAGGGGACTTCACCTGAAAGCCAAATTTTTGATTAGTAAAAGTTTATTGTGTACATAATTTCTATATAAGTAGTATGGAGTTTGATATTAAACTCCACTTAAATAATTTAATTCCAAATACAGAAAATTAAAATAATTAACCAAAAATATTATCTTTTAACAGTTAAAACTGAATCATTAGGTATGTGGGTCAATCTGAAACACAGCACTTCAGTAAAGCAATTGAAAAATCTTAAACTTAAGCGGCCATAATCTTAAATGCTATGCCGAGGATTTATTAAATCAAATGAACAAGCACCATCTTGTTGACAAGTCTTGCTGGTTTAGAATCGGTAGCGCCGTTAAATAGTATTACATTTCATAATATATAGTCTTGAAAAAATTCCTTTCTTAAATATCAAATCCAGAAGAAAAAAACCGTCGCGGGAAATATGCGTAGTCTAAACAAATGATTAAAGTGAAAATCCCTGCATCTGGAAAAACTATATCTGTATCTCTCGTACAGTATGTATTTCCCTCCGATTGTAAGGGTGAAAATAAGGCAGGTATAGATCTCAAAAGAACATCTGGCCAGGTGATCATAAGAGACTCATGAGGCTAGAGATCCCTCGGGTCTTTAAAGCCAACCGAATATTCAGAATACCATATATACACACACTAAGTGTTTGATAAATTATATTGTATGCAAATATACATAGTAATAATAATCTATCATTTTATGCAGCTCCCGATTCAATGGACTTTTTCTTATTCTTTCTGTACCTCTGCATAAATAAACATATCCTAACACAGGCTATATATAAGGCTATAAACTGCTGTAGTTCATATAATTACTGTATTTTTTAAAATGATTCAATTACGGTGAATGGAATCAATCATACGTCGGTTTATGATTTGGTCGAGGGCTTTTACGAACGTTTCTGGGATTATTTCTGAACTTGTCCTGGAGTGTGCCTTTAAAGCTGTAAAACAAACTATTTTCAATCCTGTTGAAGATAGCTGTAATCTTCTGAATATTTGAAGTGCGATATTAAATATAAGAAGTTTTTTAAATTCTATTAAGGAAGCTTACAACTCCTTTGAAACGTTCTTGATAGCTTCAAAAAGATTATTCAACATCAGACTAGCCCCTTCAGTAAACTTTAATGTTCATGACAATTCAGAAACTCTATATACGCAGTAAATAATGATGAAGTCATATATATATATGTGTGTGTGTGTGTGTGTGTGTGTGTGTGTGTGTGTGTATTATGTATGTATATAATAAGAACAGGTGGGAGAAAAAGCGTAGTAACAGACAAAAAGAAAAAATTAAAATGAGTATTAAATTTTCGGAGAGACTTCTCGCCGTTCGTCAGTGAGGAGTGAAGAGAGACTCAGAAGGGCGAAAAGTCTCCCCAAAATTTTACTCATTGTGATTTTTTCTTTTTGTGTGTTCACTAAACTCTTTCTTACTTATTATATATATCGCAGCCGCGAATGTTTCATTTTCTATACATATTAACACCTTAAGAATTGTAATTGGCTAATAGCCGAGGAGAATTTTCTCAGCCAAGTCATTAAGGAAGCTATAGTCAACTAATTGATGGTTCAGAAACCGAGTTAATGGACACTGACAAATACCATGGAGTATTTGCTGACACTGCTCCAGTCAGTGGAGTAACCATGGAGACAGTTCCTTATGAAAAGAGATGAAAGGAAAGCTCACGAGGTTATCTGACCTTTAGGCAGGCCACCTTGTGCGGGAGCTTATAACTTGTCGACCGGAAAGAGACTGTCCCACCCATCTTGGGCAAGACAAACACGATCAAAGTTTTCGTCAAAGTTTACCTAAACGGTCACGTGTCACAGGAATTATTTTAGATACCAAAAGCGCTGCTGAGAAAAAGTTTGGAAATAATAAGTTAAACAACTTCTCTTCAAGCGGAACACATATTTCTGCTCTCGTTATTTCATTAGTTTTCTTGAAGAACGGCATGAAGAAGTAATAAATGGTAAGCCGGAATCGGCCTGTTTATTTTAAATAGGAAGCTAAATAAGTAAGTTCAACAAGCAAACTTTTACAATTAACAGCGTCATCTTAGAGTAATGAAGTCAAGAATGTCTTCAGAGAGAAACCTCAAAAAAACAGACAATTTTTTTTAATCGTTTAGGACAAGGTCAAAAGGAATTGCTGAAATGAGAGGAAAAAAACAGCGTTTTAATAAGAAAACTTCAATCAGCCTTGACCGACCATAACTAATCTTGTCATTCATAGGCCCTCTGCAAAATAGAAAGAAATATACATCAGTCAAATGGAAGGAGCGAAAAGATTTCCGCAAGACGTGGAAAATTTGAAGAAAAATATTTAGGAATGATAGTTTACTTTCTGAATTATTCTGAACCAAATTTAAGTTGTGTTGAAGATTTCTCTTCTCCCGCGCTTAGTTCAAACAGTTCTGACTAGTATGCGTTCTTCATAAAGATGTTTCGCACGTTTTAATTTTAGATTTTCATCAGGGATAAAGTGAACGACTGAATATTTTATATTGGATATATATTATTGTTATTGACTATATTTTAAAGTTTACAGTTTAATTATGTCGAAAAAGCATATCTTTATGTCATTTAGACTGGTTTTTCTTATTTTTTTGTCTTTTTTCATGTTCAATGGTCTCTCCGTCGAAAATTTCCGAATAATCCTTACGTTAGTACGTTAAAGAAACTAAACTAATTTTAAAAGTGTGGAGAGTTGATATTTCCCTAAGAGATGCATTTAAAATTCTGAAACCTCCCTGCACGAGACTTATTCCAAAATGTCTTCAAAAGCATCATGAATAGTTAGGCCCGAGAAGCAGGGAAAATGCGACCAGGTCAAGAGTCAAGCTTGGTCAGTTCAGTTGGTTAATCAGTGGCCTGGAAAGTCGAGGATTCCCCAACCACTGACATCAGCTAAGTTCTCATTTAGGGGAATAATAACAATAAATACAATAAGTTATTATTGTTACACATATTTATGAAAGAAGTGAATTGATAGTTTTTGGATATAATTCAAAGTGTTTTTTTTTTATAATTGTTAATTCACTTCACTGTTACCGGCATGGCAAAAGCTACGACCAGCCTCAGCTCTGAGGCACTTGATCTGTTACGGAATCTGCCACAGTAACACTAACAGTGTGTAACACTAACTTATCATTGACTCGGTGGGCTACTGGCGAGTTGCTTTTATAACTGCGTGGAAAAGACGAGGCAGGCCTAGAAGATCTAATTAGAATTTCTAAGTAATCCTACTTCCCTCCTCAGACGAAAGGAAGCAGATGGCCTTCCTTTCAAATGGCCCCTTCCCGTACAGGTTCAGCCCTCACGCCACATACTTCCCTAGTCTTTTTTAAATTTAATAATAATTTACTTTAATTTTAGTTATCTTCAACAGAAATAAACCATTGTAACGTACATTAAAAACTATGATTGTTATCCCGTCTAGAAATTCAAGAATTTTTTTTTTCTTTTTAAATAAATCTTTATTTATCACATTCTGTTTTATAACATCTTGTAATTTTATGTACCTCAAGAATTAAACAAAAAAAGTAAAAGGACTAAATCAATATTGCTCTTTTAGTTAGTTCAATGATGTTGAAAATGCAATAGAATTTATAAGATCATAAGAGACTC
>KZ807322.1:163849-182563 GCA_000696205.2 Oncopeltus fasciatus | reverse complement strand
ATATATATATGTGTATAATCTAAGGGTTGATCGCCCCCAAACCCGATCCTACCTACCTATATATATACACACACAGAGTGGGTGTGTGAGCGCACTACGGGAAATATTTTTATAGTTTTCTTCATGAAATTCGGTATGTAGCTTTTAAATGCAAGAGTGGATTATCTAAAATATCAAGTAAAAGTAAAACATGTTTTCTACATGTAGCGGGCGTAATATTTACTTTAGAGTAATGAAACCTAATACAGACGTCTTTATTGATAAAATAAATATTTGAAAAGTTGAGTAGGGAAATGATGAAATATATAAATTCGGAGTGGGGGTATACTTAAACTGAGAATTTTTATTTTACGATTTAACTATGTAATTTATAGCAGTGAAATTTATAACAGATATTTATTTGAATCTTACAGGGAGTCAGAAAAATCTCACTACCCCAACCGGTAATCGAACCCGGGTCTCCCACTTGCCGGGCGGGTACGCTACAAACTACACCACAGAGGGAACATGAAATGCTGATCTAATCGCCAAGTATAATGAATATATATCCTTGTACTCGGCGGAGCTAAAATTCCTAGCTACTTATAAAACTGTCGTTCGGCAAAGGGCCACTACCTGATATTCTAATCATGATGATAATTGTAGTAAAGTATTCCCACTGTGCGATTCAAATAAATAATGAAATGTGGGATTACTTTACCAGAATTATCATTATATTTTATTATAACAGATATATTTAACAAAACATGGAAATTTAAAAAGCAAATATCCATCAATTATGGCGCTGAAAAAATTGCTTAGTTCATGCAGTTCCTACGGAAAATTTTTTATTTTAATGATTAAGATGGGCACCAAAGTAGAATTGGTTAGTTTTGTACACCTCGAAATTATCGGGTCATTAAAAACAGAAGCTCAGAGAGAAAAATTAGGTTTAACATTTTGATATTTGAATGAGGTTGCTGATTTTAGCACCGGATCAATCAGGATAAGATTGATCCCATTGAATTAAATTAATAAATAAAGAGCATTACAATGTGAGCCTTGAAGGACTTCTTGGGGAAGTGAAATCCTTTAAAAGACTCTTACAAGACTTTACTGCTTATTAAACATGATACGGTTCAAAAATCCCTTCTTAATTTGAAATTGAAAACTAGTTTGACTTTCATTGCCAAGAAATAGGTATTAAACGAAGTATTGCCATTCTATGGTATACTCAGTCAGTATGGAGTTCTTCAAAGACCCAACGATCTAAAGAATGTTCATATTGGTCATGAAGTAAAGATTTTATTATCCTTTAACCTGAAATGAAAGCAGTTCAACCTTTTCTCGGGGATCGCAGTAAACCCCGGCCATTTAGGCGAATGGCTGGCTGCTGGCAGGCAGAGGAAAAAATGTCAGCATTGCAGAGTAGGCCTCAAGAACTCCAGTAGATATTTGTAGCTGCCCTATTGCTTAGTGCGGCCAATTCCCTATAATTACGAATCGCCTAGAAGTAAGAAGTAAGACCATTCCGAAGACGGGCAGGGCGATTTCCCAAGGATTCCTGGCTTGCAGCAAGTAGTCAAGAACCGCAGTCCTTCGGATTCCAGGTTAATATTTACATTAGAGGCAACTCATTCAAAATTTGTATGCGCGATACAGTCGAGTAGTTTCGATTGTCATTAGCTTCTTGAGAAAAGAAGATGAAACAATATTTGATAAGTAACACTTACGAGTAAATTTAGCTTGAGATGCTATGGAGATTGCATTGACAATGGCAATTCAGGGCGATAGATAAAGGCAAAGACAAAAAAAAATTATGAAGTCCCGTGTCAAAATGGACACCGAGGGATCTCAGAATTTTATTTGCTAATTGTGTGAAATTTTCGGAGTTTCATTTTTTAACTTGGTAAAGGGTAAAAGAAAAAAAAGAACCAAACACTGAAACACAATACATCCAAATGAGTAACAATAAATGTGAGATAATGTAAGGCGTTGCTGATCTGTGATCCTGCCATACTAATTACTCAAAGGAATTAGCTTAATATAGTGAATTATCTCTATACTCTTGGAGATTTGTGATAAAGCACATCTAAGCAGAAGATAATAAATCAATCTGTTTTTTATTCAATGTAAATATTAATTAATTTGCTTGAAATTAATAAATGTTTCAGAAGTTTTTTTATGTTAAATAAAATCTTGATAATTATCATACAAATTTGGAAATATCTTTAAAAGATGTAGGGTAAAAGAGAAATCTTCGAATCCTGTGATTATCATGATTGAACTCATGCTTTCATAACATGGGTCAGTTTTAGACAACAGTCTTATAAAAATCACATAAAATCCGAATATCCACGTATTTTAAAGGCCTCCGAGATAGAGACAGAAGTGATAAGAATTTTATAATAACTTACTGTGAAATTCGCTTATCTAACACCACTCGTTAGAAATTTCCTTCAGGAAACTAAAGTAGTCGAAACGAATTCGCGAAACCTCTCCCGCCCCGTTAGACACAGTTGTCTCTGCGATTAGAAATGTCACACTATTTCTGTTTTAGCCCCAGATTCTGTGGTTCCGGTAAGGACTAACTGAGAACAAGAAATGTTGTTTTGTAACCTACATCCTCCGGTAAAGAAGACGATTGCCTGGTTACTTGCTAGACTTGTAGCTCGGACACACACACATATACATAAAAAATTATATCAAAGTGCCTTTAAACAATAAATGAACCTTATATACAATTTAAAGCTAAAGATACAGCCCTTATAATTTGTTCCTCTCAAAGGACCGATTTGTTCCAAATCTTTCACGAATCTTACGCGGTGAAGTTGTGCCGTTCCAAAAAGTAAAAAAAAAAAAACATTTTCAGGATTTTTAGCAATGTGAGCATAGTATAACTTGCTTCGAATTAATGAAGGAAGAAATGTGTAAGAATTAGGAAATATATTTTCTTTTTTTAAAATTTATTTACATTCTGTAAAGTAATTATACATTTTGTAAATTGTTAATTATAGCGGCCAGTGACGCTACTCCATTGAAAATATCTAAGAAAGATATACGGTTAAAGAGGAATTTTCGGATCCTGGGACCATCTTAACCGATCACAAGCTTTGTGAATTTCTAAACAATATTTTAAAAAAATCCTTTTTAAGTCCTTCAAGGCGAGGTAACTTTAAAAAGCTTGCTTTACAAAGGTGGTACTTTTCATTTTCTTGCTTTCCGAATTATAAAGGATGTACTCGGAAACCATTGCCAGCCAGGAATACGCGCAGCAAATCATTCATAAACTCTTCTTTAAGACCTAAAATAGATCATTCTCACAAACCAATGCAATACCCAAGCTTGGATGCCCACCGTATATATATGATGTGTGAGTTATCGACTAGGTTATCAAATAGAGTTTGTAGGTTATTGAGGATTTTGGCAAAATAATAGTTATTGTACAAACATATAAGTCTAGGCCAATATTTCGGGAATATATTATCTCTTATACTTTCTCTCCTTTACTAAAAGTTAATAGTTAGACCCAAGACTTTTATATATATATTCTCAAAATATTAGCCAAGACTAAAATATTTGCATAACATTTTTTTATCAAAATCATCAATAACCTTCGTACTCCCTCTCCCTTTTAATAGACACACATCAGCTTGTCAATCATACATAAATTTATGGTACACTTGGGGAAATCAATATTTTTTTATAGGCTACTCAAGAAATGTCCGAGTGAATCAAAACAAGAAAAGCTGAAAGAATGTAATGTATAATTAGTATTTTTTTCCTGCCACCCTCCAATAATTCAGAAAACGCATATTCATCTATAAGATAGTACCTGTTTTTTGGTCAGGCTTATGTATTCCTTGGTAAACGCTATTCCACGCGTACATTATGTCTATGCAGCATGCTTTCACTAATCAATTCAAGTACTCTTGCATAACACAAATTTACAATTCAGATAGATTCAATCAATCTCATAAATTTAAAGGCTAATTGTAAAAAGATTCACGAAGTAGATCTAATTGATGCACTTAAAACGGCACGTTAATGGACTCTGAACCGCACTAAGAAGACTTAATGTCCAATTAAAAGGAAGTAAGAAATGGTTAAGGCTTAATAGGATTCGGAGATAACTTTTGTGCTCTGCTTTAGGTAACGGACGCGCGAACGCAAGCGTAAAAGATAATATGAGTACAAGATAATAATTTTCTTTATGACTCATCAAATTACAACGATAGGTTTTTCAAAGGGGTTATTTTCACTTATGGACTAAGACAAATGTGCTTCATGAAACAGGGAAACCAATGCCTGCAAAGTAAGTTCTCTGTATAAAAGAGCTTAAACTCTCTAATTGAAGAAAGAAAAAAAAAACTAAATTATGACCAAAGAGAATAGTTCTTTCAATCCAAAATCCTAAGAATCATAGTTGATGCACCCTATTACGTCGCAAATTCCTTACTCCACAATGATCTTAAAATCCCTTTAGTTAAAGACGTCATTACAACCTGTTTTATTGAATTCCACTCTTGCCTATCCATTCATCCTATCATTATTCAATCTTATAGAAAATACCTTAGCATTCCCTTAACCTTAGCATTCCCTTAACCTTAGCATTCCCTTAGCATTCCCTTAGTATTAGCATTCCCTTAGCATTAGCATTCCCTTAGCATAAGCATAGGCAATATCATTAGTCAAACTCAATTTCAATGGTAAATTTCGTTTTGGATTTTCCGTTCTCTCCCGTATATTGCAAAACTTGGATCTACCTTGACCGAACCCCAACAAAAAAACATCTAATAATACCATAACAATATGGACTATTGTAGTTTTTTGTAAGCCCAGTGTTTCTTCTAGTAGTATAAGCCATCATCAAGGCTGAAATCAAACACCATACTAAAATAATTATAAACTATAATTAATTAGAGTGCAGTAGACTGGTATCATATGTAGTGTATAAATTTGAAACCTGTTGCTTCAGTTCGGGTGACGAAACTGTAAGACGAAACGTTGCCCTATGAAAATTAAAAAAAAAACATTTCTGTCCTATATATAAATATATATACATGGATGTATGCAGTATACCATTCCCACTCGCAAATTTTTATCCAGAAGGGGGGCAGAGATCCTCCCCGTTTCTTAAAGATATTTAGAAAACTGAAATCCTGTAGTTTCATCCTAATGTAACTGTGTTAAATTACGTTATAGTAAATTAATGAATCAAGAGTCGCTTCTGGGCATCGTCCTAAATACTGATTTCCCAATTTATTGACATGATTTAAAATGATTAAAAAAAAAGCTTCAAAAGAGAAAAAAACCGTATAAAAATCGGCCATTCTTTATTTAAAAACAAACTAAGGATATTTACCACTTGGTACTAAGGTTAACTTGAATAAACAAAATGCATTTATGTAGTTGTGCATTATTTACCACAAGGGCAACTCTTCACCAATATATAGGGATCCCTTTGCAAAGAATGTTTCAGATTTCACAAATCTGTTTTAAAACCTTACTCCAAGTTAGAAATGAACACTTTATCGCAGCACAGAGATCATATATCCACGGAAGAAAATAAGCATTGTACTCTTACTTTTTGTCCCGAATAGGAGCGAAAAGAGAAATTCCCCACCATTCTGATAGAAAATTTACAAGCAGAAACAGAGCACTAAAATGCAGCCAATTTTTCGAGCCATAAAGAAGAATGGTACTTACGAGTGACATGCAGATTGGAAGGGGGGTTGGGCAAGAATGTGCAATGCGCTTCGCGGGAGACAACAAGAAATCTTTATGGACTAATTAGAGTCCTTTTGTCAATGATGTGAATGGCGTCAGAGACGACGACGGGAGGTTTCCACCGACACTGACCGCAGAACCTTGAGAAATATTTGTCTTTAGCTACAACCCAGCCTGAATGCTCTATTACATCAACGTTAACACTTCTAGTGACCACCTGGAGTCATAGATGTCTGTCGGCGAAGTTAACTTCAGCTTAACTTCCACTAAACAGACATACTTTAGTTAGCCAAGAAACGAAGATTACAGCTTTTTACAAAATGTGTTTAAGGAGGCCAAGAGAATAATGAACAGTTCTTGTAGAGCCGAATGCAAGTTTAATGAGTAGACCTTCATTTTTTGCTTTCATTCTCTATGGAAGTGATAAAGTGCCTAAAAGGCGAAAAGTGCCAGGTAAAATTTACGCACATCCAACACATACGTTGTAAATTACCGTTCAAACGCCATTGTCATTGAGAAAATGCATCTTTGGTGTAATTAAAGTTTTGAATCCACAGTGAGCCAACTTTGTATTGGCATCTTAATTCTGTATTTATATAACGACACCATCTGAAAATACATTTTATTTAAATGTATAAATGGAAAACGTTTTTAACTTATAAACAATAAATGAAGGATAATAGAATAAAAAATCTGTCTCAACCAGCACTCGAACCTGGATCTCCTGCTATCTGGGCAAGCGCATTAGCCAATTACACCACTGAGACTATGCTTTTAACTTATGAACGATATTTTTGCATGTTTCTGATATGCATCCTTTTTTCTAATATGTAATCATTTTGTAAAATATATATGCAATGTAAATCAATTCTGAGCAGAATAAGGAATCGATAATGGATAAGCATAATTTGATATTTGATTTTTGCTATATCTGAGGGCAGACAAAATGTAATCTCTTTCCGTACGAGAGAGAAATAGGTGAAATTTACGTCCCACAAAATGGGAAAAACAAAGTCCAGAAGAATTCCAAACTTTGTATAAACTTGAGAATGAACAACTGTTAACTTGTATTTATTGCTGTAAAGTGGGTCAAGTGGAGTGGCAAGAACTGGAAACTGACCGCGAGAAGATACAATAAAACGGGTCTCGAAGAAGAAATCAGTCGAACAGAATGAGTTCCCAGCACAACCTTCGACCATTTGAAGAAATCTGAAAAAGAAGAGGCGAGGAGCTCGAACGATCCCACTCTAACAGAGCGAGCACAGCTGAGATTCCATCGTCGATGGTCTTGCCATTCGCGTTCCAGAGGCAGTAAACAGTTAGAACTCATTGTGCATTTCATAACCGCTCCCATTCAAGCCCGTCCTTCTGGAACCATCCTGGCGTAACTTGTTTCGGAGTCATTTCCCCAGACACTTATCACCTTCTTGCCCCTCTCAACGGTTCAATGATAATAGCCCCCCAACATTTATTAACGGGGGTCTTCTACTTTTTCTGCAAACTTCTGAGGTTGGGAATGGAGCAAATTAAAAAGAAATATACCACACAGAAGTAAAACAAAGTAAACGGATTTCTTAACCCCCAATAACACATATTGGGTACATCAGGCTTTGTGACGGAAAGCAGGCCCCAGCCTGTTGGGACTTACAAGTCTCACTCCAGTCTCCAGGAGGGGTGTACCTCCTCACATTCCAGTAGAAGAGATAAATAAAAAGTCCGTCAGACTGGAACAGCGCAAACTAAACAGATTTCCTAATGTTTTGTGAAGGGCAGCCTTAACCCTCAATAACCTATCGTACACATATTGGGTAGGCTTTGTGACGGAAAGCAGGCTCCAGCCTGTTGGGACTTACAAGTCTCACTCCAGTCTCCAGGAGGGGTGTACCTCCTCACATTCCAGTAGAAGAGATAAATAAAAAGTCTGTCAGACTGGAACAGCGCAAACTAAACAGATTTCCTAATGCTTTGTGAAGGGCAGCCTTAACCCTCAATAACCTATCGCACACATATTGGGTACATCAGGCTTTGTGACGGAAAGCAGGCTGTTGGGGCTTACAAACCTCCTCCTCCAGTCTCCAGGAGGGGTGTACCTCTTCAAATTCCAGTAGAAGAGATCAATAAAAAGTCCGTCAGACTGGAACAGCGCAAACTAAACAGATTTCCTAATGATTTGTGAAGGGCAGCCTGAACCCTCAATAACCTATCGCACACATATTGGGTACATCAGGCTTTGTGACGGAAAGCAGGCTGTTGGGGCTTACAAACCTCCTCCTCCAGTCTCCAGGAGGGGTGTACCTCCTCAAATTCCAGTAGAAGAGATCAATAAAAAGTCCGTCAGACTGGAACAGCGCAAACTAAACAGATTTCCTAATGCTTTGTGAAGGGCAGCCTTAACCCTCAATAACCTATCGTACACATATTAGGTACATCAGGCTTTGTGACGGAAAGCAGGCTGTTGGGGCTTACAAACCTCCTCCTCCAGTCTCCAGGAGGGGTGTACCTCCTCACATTCCACCACTTACTTCCAGTAAAGAATCAGTGATCAGTTGCTATTCTACACTTTTTTGAAGATGTAATTATAAAAAAAAAATTGGGAAATTAAAAGTTAATTACTTATTAGAAACTGACTCAGCATTAAGTATAAATTGAAGAAATTGATTAGAATTTGTCTGATAAGGACTATGAGAACAAGGTGGTTTGTGTCAAGGAGGGCCTAGTGGAACTCACCTACTTCCATTCCTAATTTATTTCTTAAACCCATTTAAGTTTCAACAATATCTGCATATTTCATTTAGGAAACTTATTGCACAATAATACATAATTATACACGGAAGTCTAACTATAAATAACGGCTCGACCTAAGGTTTTCTTAATAGGTAAAAATTTAACAATACAGAAATTTGAAAAGTAATTATAACTTAACATGAGTACCAATAAGCGTATAGGTTTGCTCCCCTGTAACACAAAAAGGATGAATTAACAAATTCAAAGTGGTTTAGTTAAGTATTGGAAAAAAAAAGCCATATGTATTTACTACTCAAGAAAACATTACTTAAAAGATAATTTAAAGAGGAAATCGAATCTAGGATAAAAATGCTTTATTAGTGACGCAGGGGAACCTACATCAAATTGACCTACATATTTACAGGATAAGCCTTATCACGACAGATAATTTCTACATCATCATCAGCTTATATTTAATGTATATATTTCAGGAAAGATCTGTTGTGCAAATTCATAATTTTCTAGGTATTCTTTACTTTAAATTCTACAAAAGAGCCCAAAATTTGTCATACATTTGTGAGAATTGTCGGGAGAGTGATTACTTACGGACATATCGGTATAGCTATTTATGTTCTTCAAGTCACAGATTCAAATTTCTTTATCTGCCATGTGAAAAAAACCTTCGGGAAACGTTAAAATGTGTTCGTTTGAGTCTATTTTGAAATCCCTTAAGAAAGAGTCAAGCCCAAGTTTTCACAGAGAACTGTTCTAAAATTTTATTTTCTACAAATATTTTTCATGAAATAAGCCCAATTTCGTTTGAAATTTTAAAGTTACGATGGTAAAAGAAGAAATGTAATGTAAAAATAACAATTCACTACAAATGTTATAAAGTAAATTAGTTATGTAAATATTGTGAATTGTCAAATATTAATGTGATATTCAAATGATTTATTTGATTACTCAAACCAGAGTGAGGTAAAAGGCGAGGTAATTATGGCTGGCTTTTGGAATGTTCGGGTGGAAAAAGTTTAGGGAAGTGCAAAATCTTTATAGTAACCTTCTTCAACATAGATATTATTAAAAATTTTGCTTAAAAATATTATAAAATATAAAAGGTATAAAATAAAATTGTATTCCTAATATTTATTATACATTTTTTTCATAACTTCAATAATATCTTATAATGCCGTATTTCTTAAAAATTTTATTGAATAAAAAATATTTAACAATTACATTCTACACATGTAATTTACTAGATATATGCAAAAATCAGAATCTCTGTGGGGTTTTCCAAAATGTACTCATAATTGGCTTCCTGACTCAACAATACACTGTTTTAGTAGGTTGCATCCGGAATTGCAAGGCGAGTTAACTGCATTTCCACTATTTTGTGGAAAATGTCTAGTGATTCACTAAGAGGAGTGCCTCTGTTGTCTACAGTCATAGAGATAAACGCCAAAGTAATTACCTCACAGCTCGAGCTACCTTGGATACATACCTTGGATTGAGCGCGTTCCTAACCTGTTCGGATATGAGATATGCTTTGGAACGCTTATTTTTGTCGCGGGCCTAATAGCTGAAATATATGTGTTGAATATTAAAAAAGCCTAATTAAAATTTATTTTTACTTATGTCTGAATGGGTAGCTTTATGAAGCCTTCATTTCATTTAGGAAAAAAAATTAAAATTAAAATTTTTTTTTTTTTTTAATTTGAAACGAAGTAAATCTGTTCTAGTCGTCAATTACGTCGTCTGCAGGTGTCTATACCCATCGGGACAAAAAAATATACACAAACATATACACAGCTAACCATAAGATTCAAAGTCAAATGTACTCAAATAGTTGGAAATTTATAGTAGATATAGGTTAAAATCAAGTAACAAGAAAATTTTAAATTAAATTAATATTTACATTATTTAATTCATAACTTGTCAACTTATGACTCAGGTCTGCCAAAACGTTTATGCTACCATTGAATTAATTTAAATAAGATACTTTTGATCTATTAAATTATCAAATTAACATTATTTTTGTGGAGTTTTTTTATTTATTCTTCAAGAATATATTGTACTCTGAAAACACACTCCCAAACAAATGTTATGCACTCTGACGTCACAGGTGGAAAACACATGGTCAGAGTACAAAATAGTGACATCATAAGAGCAGATTTCCTTTTAATTCCAAGTCAAATAAAGCCAGTACAGTAGACCATGGTATTTGGCTTAGAGCGTGATGATAGTTTTAAACAAACAGAAGGAATGAAGTCGTTTATCTTCCCGACCAAATAACAGATGTCACGAATCCTTCAAAATGTAGATCATTCAAAATCACGTTGAGTATAGCATCTTCAGTATAAGGGGAAAATATAAGTAGGTATCCTTATGTAGTTTTTGAAATTCCTTCATGGTAAGTTATTAATTTCCCAAATCAGGGTGAACAGTTTCAAAATCATGGGTTTCCTAGATCTGAGAAACATATCACTCAAGTCAACACATTATGTCATAGAAGAATATTTTTTAATTTTCATTAGACATTCTATAGCAGTAAATTACTACATAATATATATTTATTAAACATAAATCTAAAAGGCAATAATTTCCCTGACCAGCTAATATCTTGGAGTTTGGCTTGCTCAAGAATGCTTTGAGAGTCTCACACAAACAGACTACAAAATTCAAATCTAAGAAAATATATATATTCATCCAGGCTAATTTTAAAACCTAGATCTAGGTAGCAAGTTAATATGTAAACGGGTAAGATACAATTCTAGCACGTTTTATTGAAGAAATAGAAAAATAATGATTGACACAAGGAATAATTTTACTGAAGGACAACTGAATTAGCAAAATTTCTAGATATAAACTAAAAATATAATACAAGCACATAATTAATCATTTCTTATTTATTCATTATTGTATACATTATTTCCAGTACTTTTTAACCATATTTTTATCCAATGTGCATCTATTGTCAGATATTTACTTAGGAAATTTTAACCTTCTTAAATATGTACTGGTACTCTCTAAATATGTGGTCTGTATAAGCTACTAACTATATAGAAGGTGAAAATTTATTTTAGGGTACTGTAGTTATCCTGAGGCTAGCGTCTGAAGTAAGGGATTTACCTATATCTGTGTGACAAGCAGGAGATTTTTATAACTAATCAAATATCACAGCAGAATGAAAATTTATTTTTATTAAAAAATGGTGAATGAATTTAACCTCAGATCTCTGAGGAAGGAACGTCGAAATTCTTGCAAGACAGGATGAAATTTTGAGCACTGATAAAGATTCTACATTAGTATACCTTTTTTTCGTAAAATAACACAGTGATATAAAAAACGAATGGATATATAATTTTATTTGACACATGTGGTATAAAACAGTTAGTTTGTTAATCACTAATAGTGGCTTACAATATTATAGAGAGATAAATATTATAGTTTTAGTATTATCTCGTAATAAAAAATAAATGAGCACAATATTAGAATATTTTCCTTCAAAAGTCATATTATTAAAGGTAGGGTCAATAAAAAATATTTTAAATTAACACTGATTTTCAACATATTATCTCATTTTGATATGTTATTAGTCAGTTATGTAAGACGGAAGTCTGCTTAAAGATCTTTTTCATAAGCCTCGACAGAATACTATTGTGAATATCTTGACATTTCAAAAAAAATCTTCTAATAAAATAAACTTCAGATCTATACCAGAAAGAAATAGTTACAATCATAGAATATTAAAAATTAGTTTATTCTAATGTTTTTTTGGAACGAACATAATTCCTGTTATTCATTTATTCTAGTTATTTCTTCTCTTGATGAAGGTTAGGACTTTTCAAAACCACAATTCCAAATTTTGCACAGATAATTTATAGTTTTAGGTTGAAGAACCGAGCACTTTCGACATCCAAGATTCCACCCTTGGAGTTAACGATTCACCCTTTAACTGACCTCGTCCTTGAGCAAACCTCACACATCCCTTCCTTCGAATAAAATATAAAATAATAATATAAAAGAAATCCAAAGGAGTAGTAGTATAAAAAAAATAGTAAGGTAGTAGTAATCCCTTGCATATCTTGTATAAAATATAATGTGGGATTAAATACCACAACTAAAATCATTATTTATACAACAATATATTTTTCTGGGGCAACATTTTGTCTTACTTTCCATCTAGAAAAAACTGCGGTCTTTGCATAGATATATCCATTGCTCCCAAATTCATGGGATATGTCTTCACTGCCATCTAACAGGTCTCGGAGATCAAGTCCTTAGCAAGGAGTTGTATGTTATTTGGGCTATCTAACTTAAAGTTTATGAAGATCTTATTTTAAAACTCTAATTTGATGCTGAGAGGACTTTTTGTCTCCAATGAAAACAGGATGAATAGAGTTGAAAGATCCAAACTTCTTATTCTAGATGAAGCTCTCTGAACTTTTTGGAACATTAACAAAAAATGGGTTTTTATCGACATTTGCTTTAGAATTTGTTTTATTAGATGGTTTATGAGGATTATTCAAGGCAGATTTCCATCAAATTGACAAAACATGAACAGAACTCTGCTGGATTATGAATAACTGGATTTTATTTAGAATACTTCCACATTATGCCCACATATGCTGAAATTTCTTCCATTTTTCAATTTTTCAGGCCAAGTCATTTCCTTCCTAAACACTGAAAAAAAAATTTAAGAACAGATCGTTGAACGTATGTTTGGCAAAATTTAGAAGTATTAAGGGAAGAAAAAATACCAAATGTATTATAATAAATAATATGAAATTACAAAATAATATTCTTGTTATTATTTTATTTTTCATAGTTAAAACAAATATAATATCCCATTTTTTAAATTAGTTTCTTGAACATGAATTTAAATTGTTAATGTTCATCTTCATTTCTAAACTTACTATCACATATTTACAAGACCTTCTCTTAACTAGGATAAAATATGTTTATTTATGATAATATCTACATAGATTTTTTAATGATTCATAAGGAGTAACCTAATTACATAGCATATCTAATTGTTAGATAATATTAAAGTACTAAAAATGTAGTATGAAGNTATATATATACACATAATTTGTCAATTAAGTATGGTATCAAATGTGACAAATACTTGTAAGTAAACCTCATTTATAACTCGCTAACGAAAATACCTTTTCAAGCAATAATACTCTTTTAATATTTTTTTTCGCACAATCTCCCCAGCTTTATCTCACCAGGAGTTAGTCGAGAAGTGATCCCACTCTTGGGAATTCGCTACAGCTGTAATAAAATATTATAACGAAAATGTATCTATCAATCGCCTCTGTTGTTATACTCCACAAAGCTTTGTTGACAACCCCTCCGTGACCCGAACGATGGTCCATGATACAGGAAGTCAGAGTGGGAGTACCCTTATTTTAATGATTATGCTTCAACATATTTTTTTTTTCTTTAAATTTATTTTCGCACATGCTTTACGCATATTCACGCCGTAATCAGGCGCTATGTATTAAGAGTGGGCATAAGTCTCTCGTCGCGACAGAATGTCCATGTCTTCATATCGCTACATATTTAATTAACCTATAATTTGTATGGTATACTAGGTTCATATTTATCAAGTAGGTATATTTTTTACGTCAAGCAAGAGTCATTAAAATACTGAAAAATATAATATACATTAATATATAAAAATACGTGAAAACGGAACTATTTAAATAGCTAAATTTCTTCTAAATAGACAAATATTATTTTTCATGGGTATAGTTACCAATAAAAATTTGCTGTGTTTATACTTATATAAATTATGCATACNGTATTATTATTTTTTTTTTTTACTCTTCAATAATAATTATTCATATATAATTATGAATTGAAGAATTTATTTTTTACAAATATGTGTAAATCTATAAGAATAAATACAATACAAATTATTTAGAAGTAAATAAATTAAAGTTAAAGCGGTGATAAACAATAAATTAGTTATCAATCAAAATAAATAAAGATTAATAATGTATTAAGAGACAAAAAAGATCCTGTGCATTTTATATAGAAGTTTTTTGGCTAAATATTAAATAAAACTGTTCTCTCGATTACTCTGCACTAACCCTGTAAAACGTTTGTTTAGGAATGGTTTGTTTTCCCTTCCAGTCATGCAGCGATGTGCGTTCGCCTTCTGGCTCGTCAGCTGAACTAATTTATTTGCCTCCGATCTTCTCCATCGGCTCCAGCTCTCAGCTAAAAGTGAATTCTCCTTAAAGATACATACTCCAGGAAGTGGGGTACTTTAGACCATTAGTGGGATCTGATTCAATAATACTAGCTATGCAACACCTGTGTCTGTGACTGCTATTGTGATAACTTCACAGCACGTAACAGTCACAGATCAAGACATTCCAGAAGCTGATCTAGTTATATCAAGTAATCAACGTTCCCGCCCGCCAAATTTTTCTCCAAGGACGGAAGCGGGGAGGGCCATGCGACTCTAACGAAGAAAAAACAGTACATTATATATTTAAAAAATAATAATATTCAAATATTTAATGAGTACAAAAGTAACAAAATAACTGGTACTTGTTTTAAGTAAAAATTAATGTCAGCGACTTTTGTTTGGCTATAAAAAAAAAAAAATATCATCTCATTGAACTCATTCTTTTCAAACCTATCCGTTTCAATATCGACAAATGAAATTATTGAATGGTTTTTAATTTCTTTTTTATTTAGTTATAGAAATTCATCCCTTCAACACGATACTAATATCCCTTTTTGAACAGATTTCATTTCTTCCCGCTTCAGCTTTTTCCTAATCCACTAACACAGCCCTTGCCTTCCAACTCCAACCCCTACAACCATCCCCGTCGACTCAAACGAAGATGTCCCCGTGACCTCCTGGGGACATTGTCTGTAAATTTGAGGTATGTAAATAATTTGAGAATGGCGTCATTGGTCTCCTTCTCTCATCATGTGATTGACATTGAATGTCATTTTCACTTCTCATTGTAATCAAAAAACAAAATTTTTTTATTTAACAGAATGTAATTAATAAATAAAAGTTTAATAAAAAGTTATGGAAATTCTATTTTTTTAAAATAAATATATAAAATCATTGCTATTTAGACAGATTTAATTGTATACTTATTCTTCCTTAGACCATCAACAATTTAAATTTAAAGAATACCATCTAATCAAAATAATGAATTGATTGAAATACAAATTCTGTTAAGAACATTATGGAGTGGCAATTGTTAATAAAATAGCTGATCGCAGTTTGCATTTTTATTCTATTTCATTATTACTACTTAAGCGATTAGTCAACTGGTGGGACTTACAACTAAAAAAAAAACTTTAAAGAAACGTTTTATTAAAAGGTGGTTCTTGATCAAACAACTATTATTACTGATGCCAGTGACTAATACTTGTGACATTGCGGTGCAGATAAGTACAGAGAATTTTCAATCTATGATTCCTTCAATGCCACTAAAGTTATCGCAATAAAAGTCATTCCTGTACAGGCTGTCTCAACCATAACAACTATATCACTATCATATAAGAACATAACAGCTCATCCAATGATTGTAGTTTTATAAAGGAATCTATTAAATTGACTTTACTAGAGAGATCATGAAAAATTCTTTTTAAGTAATGTTTTACCACCTCCGAACCCATTTATCTGTTTTCCAGTACATAGTGAGAGTGAACTCACACCTATATTTGTGAAATGTTTTAAGGTATTTCAGGATAAAAACCTTAATGAAACTATGTACGGATGATAACTTTAATAAAACTACGAGTGGATACAAATTTTGATAAAACTACGATTACATTAAAACATGAGAAATATGCTTAGATTACGCAGCTCCTGCGTGATTTACTTTACAAAATTCATAATCATGATTAAAAAAGAGTAGCATTTAATTTTTAAAGACAGAATACTTTTTTTAAAAATGTGGTAAAGTCAATATTGAGGAACTTTCAATAAGAAAAAATGGACCAACAATCCTCCCCATCATTTTGAATACAAAAAAAAATATGTCCACTGCCATTGCTAGTAATAGTAATTTATCTCATATATGTTAAATTGCTATACTTAAGGGACGTAAGAAGACTGCTTCTTCAATAGAGTTCCTTACCAGTAGCAGATCCCCGCAGACAGACCTTCCTTGCTGAAGGTCTGTTTGGTAGTGTGTTATGTAACTGGCGGCTCATGGGAAGAAGGTGGTAATTCATGTTTATGTAATTCCTGCAAAATACGACGGTTATGATTTATATATACCCTTACATAAATAATTCTGGCACTCGGGGTATAGCAAACACTCGATCAAGTAAGTAAGTAAAAATTACTCCCAGAGTAGAAAACAGACCCACATGTAAACATTCTGTAGTAAAGCAATAATAACTTACAAATAATTAACTATACATAAACAATACAGCACGGTATAAGTATAATAAATTTCTTACAGCTTTTTTTTTTTTTTTGCTTACACTAAAATAATGATAAAAATAAAGGCTGCAAATTGTTTACACATTTTTCTTTAAATTTCAAGATCAATTACAATATGCATAATTCTATATGAAATTTTTATTAATGAAAATTATTGGAATGATGTGAATTTCAAACCTTTTGGGTACAAATGGAGCAGATTAGACGAAAACAATGAAAACAAAAAGTCATGATGATAATTGTGGTAATGTAATCCCACATTTCATTATTAATTTGAATCGTACCCCCTTGCTCCCCAGCTAGGAAAAAAAAACTCCCCGGCTGAGGTAGAAAGTTATTTTTTTCTAGCTCCTCGTACGATTCAAATTAATAATGAAATGTGGGGTTACTTTACCACAATTATCGTCATGATTTGAATGTCAAGTAGTGGTCCTTTGCCAAACGAGGTCTAATAAATAGCTAGCAATTTTAGCTCCGTCGAGTCCATACGATATATTCGTCATACTTGGCGGTTAGACTCGGAGTGAAGTGAAGTGCGGGGAACTAGAAATTATTCTCACTTCCTCGGTGGGACTCGGGTTTGATTCCCGGTTGAGGTAAAGATATTTTTTTCTGGCGCCGGTACGATTCAAATTAGTAAAAAATAATTAATTTTATATCCAGAAAATGAAATGAAAGGCTGTTGGGGACTTGACGAGAGAAACTCTTTGATTATTTTATTTTAATGTATACTTTCGTGGGGTTGCAGAAGACTGATTTCTGGGGTTGATTATATTTATATTATTTAGAGTTGGGCAGAGAGAATACAATTTTCTAAATGAATATAAGGAAACACAATCTCCAATTCGCATAGGCTTTTATTTGTCAAGTTGACTATGTTTATAAATGTAAATTTTTACAAGATAAGGTCTAAAAAGAAAATACTATAGAAACTAAAGTTAGTGGGAAGGGAGAGTGGGGGCGAAAGGAAAAGGAAGGAGAAGTCTTTAGAAAGGGAGAGGAAAAACTATGTAAATAAGCGGGGAACGAGGACCAGTTTACGACGGCCCATGAGCTGCCCGTTTTACGATGGCCTCTGGAATGGCGAACAGAGACTTGTCAGAAGAACTAACAGTTATCTGCCTCCAGGGGCGAGCAACCCTTTCTCTGGCAATCCTTGGATTTACCATAACCACCACTTTGCCAACAGTCCAGCCAGCTGTTCTCTGGAGTCGGGCTCCTGTTTGCCGTAGCCGTTCTGGCTTACACTTCCGCCCTCTGACCTGTCATCAGTGGCATGCCACCCTCTGTAGTACAGATGGTTTGTCAACGTTTCCCCTATAAAGCCTTGCCCTACAGTCCGGCAAGTATAAAGCTACAGTACTGGGATGCAAGGGTAGCATGGGATCAGTACGGGTCTGACGCTGCGGGTTCAAATCCCGCCAAGGGCATCTTATATTTATAGGAATAGCTAGTCCTGAGCCATGGGTGTTTGGAATGGCATGGCAACCTGTAGCTAGTCACTCTCTCCATTACCCTACTGAAAGGGGGGCTAGAAAATTTAAAAAAAAGCTATATTAAGCGTAAAAATAGCTAGATCAGAGCAAATATCTTAGAGATACTTTCAACTTAGATTCTTTATTAAGGACAATACGCCTACAAGAGAAAAAGTAAAAATAATCTCATCCGTCAAGCTAAAAAAGAAAAATATCCACAGTGCAGACTCCTTCTCTCGAAACTCACTCAATACAAGTAATTGTTTAATGCAATGTATTGTTAGAATTACCAGTCCCACTAAAAAAAAATTAAATTGTTAAAAAATAAAAATTAAATGCATGGAGAGATAATATAATAATATAAAATAATTT
>KZ807322.1:137521-161546 GCA_000696205.2 Oncopeltus fasciatus | reverse complement strand
ATATATTAATTTATAAACTTATGCAGTCCATTTTAATCAGACCAGCCAACTATCCATCCTTATATACATACCAGACCATTTAAGTGATGGTGTATTTTCAAACAATGGTTTCAAATTATAATTTAAAATCACTATATCCTAAGACCTCGGATTTTCCTCCGGTAACAAATGAGTTCAAAACATTTTTTTTGTTTTTATATTTTTCCTTGTATCTATATTTACATCAAAGTTAACATTAACATAATTTCAATATTGTATATATATATTCATTTCAGCTTTATAGTGCCCTCAAAATAGCATACATAAGTGTGCTATATTGCATACAGACTGATTTGTTAGACAACCAATACTACTAAAATGCTAGAAGTACAGACTTGCACGCAGCACATAAATTCAGCATGCATAAATAAAGATAAGGGTTAGTTTTGGGCGAGAGTAAGTAGAATACGCTGTAAATTATATCACGATAGTATGTTTTCTTAAATACTCAACACTGCATTTTTCTATGCTTCATTATAAATATTTTAGAAAATTAAATAAAATTATTGAAATTACGTTAATTTGAAAGATATAGCTTTGGTTACAAGTAAAACAGTAAAACCAAAAAATGTTTTGAACGCATTTGTTATGGAGGAAAAATCCAGGATCTTATGATCTAGTGTTTTTAACTTTTAATATAAAGCTAATGTTTAAAAATATACCATCGACTAAACGGTCTGGTATGCATTTCCGGCTGTATCGAGGCTGGAGTGATTAAAATGGACTGTATATAAAGTTATAAATTAATAGGAATAATTTACTGGTTTTGCTCTTAAACAATATGTATTGCTTAAATCTAAATCTAAAATAAAATAAAAATATGCTGGGTTGGGGGTTTGGCCAGAAATTTAGAATATTGTGAATAGGTTTAGTGAATGGTTGAAAAAAAAATAATTTGAAACTGCATGAGTGGTTGGTTGATTATTCATAATTGAAGATGGACTAGTGAGTGAAGAGAGAGTTGACTAATTAATGCTGACTTGAATATGTCAGTTCTGTCCACGATGTTGAGATGAATTCATTAAATTGAAGTAAATACAACTGTGGTTGGCTAACCGACTTGTTCTCCCTCCACCTGGCCTTGTCGCTATGCTATTGGCCACTACATGAATGTGATGTGAGTGCTAGAGGAAGAGTAGGAGGTGTTTGTAGACACACTGGCAAGGTGAGATCTGGAAGGCCGAACGGCCGGATCAAACTCTAACCTTCGGGCACGTAGTTCTGCAACAAGCCGATATGGAGCGCCACCTGTCGAACTGTGACAAGCAGCCAAGACGATGAAAGAGCGACCGAGTGAAAACGCTGCAGGGAAGGTTGTACAGTCGCACAAAATGTATGAATACATATTAATACAGTAAAATGTATGCTCCAGTATAGCTGAACAGCCACCATGACATCTCATACGATCATACTTGTGTTTATGAGATATCTTGCTGGGACGGGCGAAACTTACAATTTCCTGAAAATCAGTTCTTAAGTAACTTCGGTTAACAATTTCTTTGATGTATTAGCAGTATGTTAGCTGCGAATAAAATAAATAAACACGTGGAAATTACATTTGCTTAGACCCCCACTAGCTCTAACATAATATCTTTTGACAGGATTACCTACAGCCGAGAAACATAAAAAAAAAAAAAAAAAAAAATCAGCCTCTCAGAGAAAAGGCAACAGAATTAAATAGATTTAAATGGAGATTTTTTATCCATAGAGACTATCAGTAGTCCAGTCATGGAAATGTGAACTTAGGGACAAGAAGTCCTTCTCGCCTTCATGATAGCCCTGAAGATGGAAACGTCAGTAGATAAATAAAAAAATACACAAGTTTTTAAATTGTATTTTTTTAATCAACCTTGACCGAACCCCAATAAAAAACTAAAGGACTTAAAAACCAGTTGTGAGTTCACCAAAATGACCCAAGCTCCAGGCCAATAAGTGTAAAGGTTTTGTTATTCTAGCAATTTTATACTTTTAACAAAACACAGGGCAGACCTTGATTCCCTAATTTTATCAAATTAGGTTGAGCGTTTCTGAAGAATTTCTTTTCCGGCGTTTCATTTACAGGCCTTTCATATCACATCAAAGTTTAAAAGATAATTTTTATTAGAAAATAAATAATGAAGCCCATCAAAAATATGCTTACATACAGCATCCATTCATGCCCAGGGAAGATGGTTTTTCTCTTACTATATTACAAATATTTATCAATTATACTTACAAAAGTAGAGAATTTCTTACATCTCATACCTGAAAAAAAAAAGAATCAATATTAATAGATTGAACATTTGCAGACAAGAGTATTGTGTATAGGAACATACGAAGTTGGCGAACAGCCTATTTGCTGTTGAAGAAAATAAATTTGCTGTCTGTTTAAACAGATATTTCGACCAATCTAAGCTGTAGAAAATAACAAAACTTACAAATTCCATCAAGCGGGAGCTATATAATCTATGTTGGTTTCATCAATTGATTGTTATGTTTCATTAAAGATTAAAGTTCAAAGATAAATTTGACTGAGAAAGAAGTTAAGGGGAAGCGCACACCTATAGAACATCAGAAAATACAAATTTACGCCTCAAATAAGGGGATAAGAGAGCAAGATACACTGATATCTACCCCTGTAGTTATTACGACTATTAATTTTGGTGTTCCGCTATAAACCCCTTTTTCCTCATCCGATTTCAACCTAAAATTAATTCCCTTAAAGGTTTCCAATAAAAAGCCTAATACCGAATACCGTGTTGTTTATTTTAGAAACAAAAAGGCCGCTCTACACTCGATACAGCATTTTTAAATATTTTGCTTAATATTAATTTTTAATATATCAAAACAAATTTTTTATAGAATAAACATGCTAGAAATGTTTTTTACACATATTATATTCTCTCTCTTTTTCTTTTTTTTTTTTTTTTATCATGTACTGTTTTTGCTGTATTAAAGTAAAGAAAAGATTTAATGGCAATTCAATGAAGCTCTAAACAATTCTCTCATAAATGAGTTCGAATAGTGTGCTTAAACTATTTAAAAATAATTTCCCTATTTTATCTGAATCAACAACTGAACAAACTTTGAAGTTTTTGTCTGTGCAAAGGCAAGTTACTCTTAGAGATTAATAATAGTTTCAGGGACAAAACACCCATAAAATGTCAGTAGGTGAATGTGAACATACTTTTCATGAGACAGTTTCATACACACTACCGACATACTCTCATAGAGTTTGAATAAAGAAAATATTTTTCTTTTCCTGTCTTCTGAAGTATAAAAAATTTGCATTAACTACAAAAAGTTAATGTTATCAAATGTCTATATTATATTTGCCAACTGAAGGAAGCACGACTATTTTCTCTTCACTGTTTTCAGTGTTCAACTTATCTCCACTAAACATCTAAACTAAGTTTTAATTTGAATTTTCTTTTATAGATAATGATATATTTTAATAGTAGTTTTTTAAAGTTTGCTTGAAAATTTTGTTTTGTAGTTTGAACATATAAGTCTATGGAAGTTTTTCAATTTTTAATAATTCATTGTTGTATAAGCTTGAAAATTTTTTGTTTTGCTTTATTTGTATAAGCTAAATTATTTTACATTAAAAGTATGCAATTTAATTACTTTAAATTTCCAAAATATTTTACATATGCATTTTTTAGAAATATTTCTTTAAAGCATGTTATTTTTTTACATAAATTTTAAGAGATCTAGTAGAAGTTAAAATATTATCCTAATTGTAAAACTATCAAAAGTTTATTCTGAAAGAGTAATTGATTTAATTCGATATGCAAATAGAAATGAGCTTAGTCAATTTTTTGTTCTTCGAATTTTCTATTTTCAACAGTATATTACATTTTTATTAACCTATGAATGAACCTCTGGGAATGAAATAATGAGAGTGCAGGCACCACTTAGTGATTACTGTGGGAGTCATTAATTTAGCCCACAGTTATAATAAGGGTAGAGATCTTTTACAAGTATTCAGTATTGCCAAGCATGGACCAATTGTCTGAGAGTGTGTGTGTGTGCGCGCGCGTGCGTGTGTGTGTGTGTGTGTGAAATAAGGAACATGGGTGATAATTTAAAAAACCTTGAGTCAATTTATTAAATTAGGTGCATTCTACAATACAAGAAAGNTAACTACCTACGGCATGTGTTCTGGTAAATCAAAGAAAACACCAATAGAATATCTTTTATACTTCGTTGTGGAAGAATTGAAAGATACTTTCTCCAGTCCAATTTCCACATTCGAAGGAAGATAGATTAGGAACCATACAGAATGGCCAGATTGGATTCACTAGTGGGGAAGAAGAAGAAGGAAGGAGGGTCCCGTCATCTGTCCCGGACAATGGGATCGATATGACGGCCAATAGGAGGCGATTGGTTTTCCGTAGCTGGAGACGGCGTGTGTCGGCCCGTTTCCCGACAATAGCCTTGCGCAAGAGTGCAGCGGACATGGAGGATCCAGCAGCCGGACCTGGAGCTAATTGCCGATGACAAGAGAGAAAGCGGATTCAGGGTCGGCGCGGGATACTGTAGCCGCTGATGTAACCTCCAGGCGGCGTCTATAACCTGTCCGTTTGTTATTGTTACGATGGTGTTGGTCCTCCCAAGCAACCACCCGGACCTGTCAGGAAGACGGGCTGTCAGAGTCTTGCCGACTTCCTCTACGTCTTCCTTTCGGCGGACAGTTTCACATTCCGAAACTAATTCACTTTGGGCCTAAGAGATACTATTTCAATAACATCTGTACAAATATACTATCCAGTGTAGCCTTAGCCAAACTGAAATCAGCGAATGTTATTAATGCTTAATATTAAAACTCGATTATATAACAAATATGAAACAAAATCTACACCAGAAAGAATAAAATAACCTTCAAAAAGAGAATGAGTGAATATAGTTTGCATACTTCAATAAATCCCCCTAAATAACACTTCGGACCAGAAATGTTTTGCATGATAGATGTGTCAAAGATATATGATGAGTGTGAACATGCAAACACTTGTTAATACATTCTCGGGAACTACAAATGGTTTTTTTAGTAATGTACAAAACCGGAAATTTTAAAGAATAGAATTTACAGTCTAAGCCTCGCTTTTTCATTTTTTTTTATTGCATTCTAATGATCCTTTCCGAGATAATAATTCCATCCTTATTGCCACACTGGGGGCATCAAGAGCACTGAGGATAGTGAATCGTGGGTTTCGAAAACGTGAGATTCAAATTTGGAGAGATTGATGACGCCCTGTTCACGTAAAATATAAATAAATAAAAAATAAAAATATTAAACTTTGATAATGAGACCTTGAGCTTCGAAAGCGCTCAGATTATATTTAAAAAAAAATTGGAAGAATTTGCACTTGTTCTATACCTTATTACATGGCCTTCGCTCCAGAGAATACAATATTACATTCTTGAGAGACGATACATTTCACGCTTCCAAATACATCCTAATTTCAGATACGAGGGAATTAGGTCTTTCGCTAAGGAGACCAAGAATCAATGTAACAACAAAGCTCAGTGAAAGCCAACGTATGGATCGATGGTGCCCATGTCGGATTCTGACACGGCCCACTTATAGGAGCTTTATTCCATTCTTCGCGACAAATTAAATCTCGGGATGCCTCTTGCGGGTATCCAATGACGGATCCCCCGACGGCGATGAAAGAGAAGCGGAGAAAGAGATATAGGCTAGGGAAATTCCATTGTGCCAGTGAATAGCCGGGCCGGTGCGTATGAAGGACATCCCATGGCACGGCACCCGTGTGGCAGCCGAGCGTCGAGTAGAAACCACGCGACAACACTGGAAAGCGTGCCCTCGACTTGGCAGAGTGAATATCGGCTGTGCAGATCCAGCGGCCAGCGACAAGACTGACGCACAATGGCTTCTAGCAGGCGGCCGATCATCGACAGTCACGGCGCTCGCTGGTTTTACACCTAGAAAGCGGTTAGTAGGACGTGCTTGTGAGCCTCGGTGAAACTCATATGGTGATTTTACCTGAAATTGGTGTTTCGGCTTTTATACGCCAATACAATAAGGTAAACACAAACAACAATGCACTACTCTACAGTTGGAAATAGACTCAGTTCTCATTAGATCATAAGAGGGAATGAAGAATGAATAACTCTCTCAGTTCATTCTACTACAGAAGAAACATGATGATATACATTAATACCAGATGAAACAATATTACAGTTGTAAAGACAAAAAATAGAGAAATTAACAGTTCCTTAACGAAAATAGGTTTTTATTTATTTTTTAATAATTTCCAATGTTGTTATTTATTTTTATGAAAGATGGACTATCTGCAGATTACCACNTAAACTTGTTAAAAATAAAGAACAATTATGCGTAAAATGAGTTATTTATTAAATTTATATACCAATCAAAAACAAAATAAATTAATAAATAGAGAAGATTTGAAAAATGATTACTCAATAGCCCTTTGCATCATAAGTGGATTAATAATTACTTTGAAATGATAATGATAGAAGCTTTATGTGCATTCCGAAAAGAAAATAATAATAAAAACTAATAATAGAATAAGTTAGAAAATAACTACCTACGGCATGTGTTCTAGTAAATCAAAGAAAACATCAATAGAATATCTTTTATACTTCGTTGTGGAAGAATTGAAAGATACTTTCTCCAGTCCAATTTCCACATTCGAAGGAAGATAGATTAGGAACCATACAGAATGGCCAGATTGGATTCACTAGTGGGGAAGAAGAAGAAGGAAGGAGGGTCCCGTCATCTGTCCGGGACAATGGGATCGATATGACGGCCAATAGGAGGCGATTGGTTTTCCGTAGCTGGAGACGGCGTGTGTCGGCCCGTTTCCCGACAATAGCCTTGCGCAAGAGTGCAGCGGACATGGAGGATCCAGCAGCCGGACCTGGAGCTAATTGCCGATGACAAGAGAGAAAGCGGATTCAGGGTCGGCGCGGGATACTGTAGCCGCTGATGTAACCTCCAGGCGGCGTCTATAACCTGTCCGTTTGTTATTGTTACGATGGTGTTGGTCCTCCCAAGCAACCACCCGGACCTGTCAGGAAGACGGGCTGTCAGAGTCTTGCCGACTTCCTCTACGTCTTCCTTTCGGCGGACAGTTTCACATTCCGAAACTAATTCACTTTGGGCCTAAGAGATACTATTTCAATTACATCTGTCCAAATATACTATCCAGTGTAGCCTTAGCCAAACTGAAATCAGCGAATGTTATTAATGCTTAATATTAAAACTCGATTATATAACAAATATGAAACAAAATCTACACCAGAAAGAATAAAATAACCTTCAAAAAGAGAATGAGTGAATATAGTTTGCATACTTCAATAAATCCCCCTAAATAACACTTCGGACCAGAAATGTTTTGCATGATAGATGTGTCAAAGATATATGATGAGTGTGAACATGCAAACACTTGTTAATACATTCTCGGGAACAACAAATGGTTGTTTTAGTAATGTACAAAACCGGAAATTTTAAAGAATAGAATTTACAGTCTAAGCCTCGCTTTTTAATTTTTTTTTTTTATTGCATTCTAATGAACCTTTCCGAGATAATAATTCCATCCTTATTGCCACACTGGGGGCATCAAGAGCACTGAGGATAGTGAATCGTGGGTTTCGAAAACGTGAGATTCAAATTTGGAGAGATTGATGACGCCCTGTTCACGTAAAATATAAATAAATAAAAAATAAAAATATTAAACTTTGATAATGAGACCTTGAGCTTCGAAAGCGCTCAGATTATATTTTTAAAAAAATTGGAAGAATTTGCACTTGTTCTATACCTTATTACATGGCCTTCACTCCAGAGAATACAATATAACATTTTTGAGAGACGATACATTTCACGCTTCCAAATACATCCTAATTTCAGATACGAGGGAATTAGGTCTTTCGCTAAGGAGACCAAGAATCAATGTAACAACAAAGCTCAGTGAAAGCCAACGTATGGATCGATGGTGCCCATGTCGGATTCTGACACGACCCACTTATAGGAGCTTTATTCCATTCTTCGCGACAAATTAAATCTCGGGATGCCTCTTGCGGGTATCCAATGACGGATACCCCGACGGCGATGAAAGAGAAGCGGAGAAAGAGATATAGGCTAGGGAAATTCCATTGTGCCAGTGAATAGCCGGGCCGGTGCGTATGAAGGACATCCCATGGCACGGCACCCGTGTGGCAGCCGAGCGTCGAGTAGAAACCACGCGACAACACTGGAAAGCGTGCCCTCGACTTGGCAGAGTGAATATCGGCTGTGCAGATCCAGCGGCCAGCGACAAGACAGACGCACAATGGCTTCCAGCAGGCGGCCGATCATCGACAGTCACGGCGCTCGCTGGTTTTACACCTAGAAAGCGGTTAGTAGGACGTGCTTGTGAGCCTCGGTGAAACTCATATGGTGATTTTACCTGAAATCGGTGTTTCGGCTAGGATACGCCAATACAATAAGGTAAACACAAACAACAAAGCACTACTCTACAGTTGGAAATAGACTCATTTCTCTTTAGGTCATAAGGGGAATGAAGGATGAATAACTCTCTCAGTTTACTCTACTATAGAAGAAACATGATGATATACATTAATTTCAGATGAAACAATATTACAGTTGTAAAGACAAAAAATAGAGAAATTAACAGTTCCTTAACGAAAATAGGTTTTTATTTATTTTTTAATCACTCCCAATTTCGTTATTTATTTTTATGAAAGATGGACTATCTGCAGGTTACCACCACATTCTAAGCAGCTATGACATTTTCCATTGCAGGACTCGAACCATCTGTGCCAGAATTTGTGCAAACGGTACTTGCCTAAGCCTCATTAACATTGTTATAACTACTCATACTGGCCTACCTTATAAGAGTAGTTATAACAATGTTAACTAATTTTTAGTGCAAGGGAACAGAATAAAAAATCTAACTGTCCCAGCCAGGACTCGAACCTGGATCTCCTGCCATCCGAGCTTAACAATGTCAGCTCCTCCAAGCATAAGACGATATATTCGTCGGTCTCGGAGGTTAGGCTCTCGTCACTAGTGCGGGTATTTAATAACTTATCAGACGGGTCCCGATAGCATAATTGGTAAATGCACCGGATAGCAGGAGATCCAGGTACGAGTCCTGGCTGGGACAGTTAGATTTTTTTATTCTGTTCCCTTGCACTAAAAATTAGTAAAATTTACGTGGGATTAAATACCACAAAAAAAATATTTATAACAATGTTAACATTCTTTAAAAGAAAGTACTTCGTATAATTACTTCAGTCATTTCTATGCAGGTTTAAAAAGAAGCTTAAGGAAATATGCTTAGCTTACGCAGCGTAATTGACTCCTTCGTTTATGTACAATAATTTTTTAATTATTGTTAAGAAAAAATATTATATGAAATATAGAAAAAAAATTTACCTTTTCTTTTAAATTACTTTAAAATGGATTACTATAAGATATTTAAGTGGGAGAGTTGAGCGCTTCCCTTCTGCTTTGACTCAGGGACACTAATTTTCCCTTCAAGAATTTTCAGTGCTTTCAAAACCAAAATAACTGTTCATTCTTATTTATGCCCATCTTGGAACATGGATTTTCTCCTTAATATATGCTGTCCCATTGTGATGGACTTTTTCCATATAAATGGCAATTTTTTTAAAAAGATATAATTGGTTTTTTTTTTTGTAGCATGATTGGTTCTGCATAATAAACGGCAGTAAAACTGTTTTAAATTATACAGCCGTAAAAGTAATCCCTCGTCTTAAGGTCATTATAAAAACATTTTCACTATAATTGAAGAAACACACTGTTTTTTTTAAAACGTTTTCATAAAAAAAAAAACCTCATAAAATACGATAAGCTGTACTTCATTGCTAAACCATTACTGCCACAGTAATGTCAGAGACTTATTCAACTTTGGTCGAGACTTAGCCATTGAAAAGTGACAAAAAAAAAAGGCACAAACTGTGGAATGCACATCCATTGAAAACAAACGTTTCATATTAGACTCGATGGAGACGATCTCTGGAGGGTTCCAGCGCCTCGTAACAGAGTACGTGCGATTCTCCACAGTCTGGCCAATGAGCTTTGATCCCGTCCCGACAACGCTCACACTCTCAGTTAACGACCCCACTCATAATGAACTCTGCGCCTAAGCTACACAGACTTCCCGCGAATTAGTAACGCCATATTGAATTCTCTGAGTACCGCTCATCACACATATTTTCTATCACTTATGCGAGCCCATTATTTTTTTTTTTTTCAAAGAAGTAATTGACAGTCAGGCAATTGTCTCGGTAATAATATTTATCCTCATAAAAACAAACAAAAAGAGAGATTAACTAAATTATCATTAAATCATTTTTTAACCAGAAAATATTTGTTCACAGCAGTACTTAAATTAGTTAATTAATTAGTATATAAATTATAACTATTGACTCACAAAATGTCTGATACAGAATAAACAAAACAAATTTACCATATTTCATCATCTTTTAAACCATCCTTTCAATCACTTTGTATCTTCGAAGAGGGGTTATCTACAGTCGGCCATCCTAAACATAACATCGATGGCCCTGGGCAAGCTTCTATTTTGGATAAAAGCTTGCCCAGAGAGGGAAGCAGCACCAGGAATGTGAGACTCAAACGGATTCTCTCAAGTAACCAACTCGTTCCCCCCAGAGTTATAAAAAAAATACAGATTGCAAAATATTAGTTCCATTAAATCTATTTATAAGTGACATTTGTAATAATCTAATTATAATTTTAGTGAAGGCTTTATAAAATAATTTGTATAATATATACAATATGGATCATATGAACTTCCTCCCCTTCATAGATACGGCAGGCTGGCTCATACTCCGTAACTGGAGATGGGGCCGCCTCCAGATATCCATGCTGTCCATATCCGCCATGTTCTTGGCGTTCCCCACCATGTGTTGTATACTTCCTGTCTTCTACTTCCTCCCTCTTCGGTAGAACATCGTCAAGAAACTCTCATCTCCTTCCAACTCCATCTTGTATCTCATGTCTTCTCCACTCAGCTCGGTGTCTCTCTCAGCTTAAGATAGTTCAGGTTTGTTGTAACATGAGTACTGATACTCCGGGCTTGACCGAGTCAATACGTTACCTATCTTTTGCACATCCTGTAATGGCTTCTCGGACCATCCTGTGATGGCTGTAAGGCCTAAATGGAGAATGATAATGATAATTGTTAATTACATTAACAACTTCGATTCATTGACATTACGCTAAGTATTATTAAGAGCTGAATAATTAAGGATTTTAATTGAGGATTGGGACAATCCGAGCGTCCCACGTCGGTAGACAATGACATGTGATTGTGATAAGGACGACAGTACAATGTCCGTTTTCATAACTGGACTTCTAACTGTATCGGTATTCTTCATAAATACCTCTCTTGGAAAATAGCGGAAGACTGTAGTGCAATTTGAAAACTACATTATTACTCAATCATGAAACGAACGCATCCTCTTTGTGTTACATTAACACCTACCTTTGTATAGCTATTATACATAAGCTATTATGAGAGGTGACAAATAAAAACCATTCACTCAGGAGCTGATCTTTTGGAACATTTGGAAATGTTATAAATAGAGCGATATTTGTTGAAGCCGCTTCATAATAACAATGTGAATAGCTTGAATGAATTTTAATAAAAAAAAATTTTTTTTAAGTTCCAGTAATTTATTCTCCTTTTAAAATACAGTTCCATGATTTGCCTTCGTCAACAACAATTTATAATAGCATGGATTTTATGAAAAACATTGGAAGTAAAAAAAAAAACTAATATAATATTCTTAAATCGTTTTAAAGCCACAAAAGCGTACGTTTTTCAACATATATAAATATTAATTTAGTAGTGGTTTATTATCCCACGTAAATGTTATACAATTAATGAGAGGGAATAGAATAAAAAAACTATCTGTCCCAGCCATGACTCGAAACCTGGATCCCCTGATAGTGTGTTGGGAGTTTAATAAGTTATCTAGCTCATCCCGGTAGTGTAATGGGAGCATGCTTGCTCAGAAAGCGGGAGTTCCAGGTTCGAGTCCTGGCTGGGATAGATTTATTATTCTATTCCCTCTCATTAATTGTTCAACATATATTGTCATTTGAGTTCAGTTTGGTGTTGTTGCCAAGAATGAACTAGACCCCCTTGGTCTAGGGAACTGTTTGGGAATGACCAAGCCCGTCGCAACTATCAAGTGGGACGCGAGGAACAGAAAGTAAAAATACAAAAGTCCCCCATGCAAACCTACTGCAACCTAAGGAGGTTTCCCATGATTCACTGAAGCTGTATTTAAATTAAAAAAGAGAAATTATGAAATATAATTTGAAAGCCTTAGAGAACAATGAGCGTAATAAGAATGACCATTAAGCTCCTCTTTGGACTGACCAAGAAGAAATAATGAGTTTAGTACTCAGTCATCTTATCTATATACATAAATATCGTCATTAACAAGCGTTTTGCACAAAATATTATACTAATATAACTAGTAAACTTTTGAAAATATTATTTTACAACTTATTAGATGTTTTTTTGTTAGTCGGTCAATGATGAAAAAAAAAAATACAAATTTTAAATACTGTGTATTTTTTATATTATCTGCCAACGTTTCGGCTTACATTGTCAGCCATCATCAGGGGATCTTGGTGACACAATGTCCCCTCTCGCCTTCATGATAGCCCTGAAGGTGGCAGATAATGTAAGCCTAAACGTTGACAGTAAATTAAAAAAAATACGCAGTTTTTAAAATTTGTATTTTTTATATCTGCCTTGATCGAATCTCAACAAAAAAAAACATCTAATAATAATATCTACGGTAAAAAAAAACCCTCCATTTGATTATTTTACAACTAGTATGTATGNAGAAAACACCAATAGAATATCTTTTATACTTCGTTGTGGAAGAATTGAAAGATACTTTCTCCAGTCCAATTTCCACATTCGAAGGAAGATAGATTAGGAACCATACAGAATGGCCAGATTGGATTCACTAGTGGGGAAGAAGAAGAAGGAAGGAGGGTCCCGTCATCTGTCCCGGACAATGGGATCGATATGACGGCCAATAGGAGGCGATTGGTTTTCCGTAGCTGGAGACGGCGTGTGTCGGCCCGTTTCCCGACAATAGCCTTGCGCAAGAGTGCAGCGGACATGGAGGATCCAGCAGCCGGACCTGGAGCTAATTGCCGATGACAAGAGAGAAAGCGGATTCAGGGTCGGCGCGGGATACTGTAGCCGCTGATGTAACCTCCAGGCGGCGTCTATAACCTGTCCGTTTGTTATTGTTACGATGGTGTTGGTCCTCCCAAGCAACCACCCGGACCTGTCAGGAAGACGGGCTGTCAGAGTCTTGCCGACTTCCTCTACGTCTTCCTTTCGGCGGACAGTTTCACATTCCGAAACTAATTCACTTTGGGCCTAAGAGATACTATTTCAATAACATCTGTACAAATATACTATCCAGTGTAGCCTTAGCCAAACTGAAATCAGCGAATGTTATTAATGCTTAATATTAAAACTCGATTATATAACAAATATGAAACAAAATCTACACCAGAAAGAATAAAATAACCTTCAAAAAGAGAATGAGTGAATATAGTTTGCATACTTCAATAAATCCCCCTAAATAACACTTCGGACCAGAAATGTTTTGCATGATAGATGTGTCAAAGATATATGATGAGTGTGAACATGCAAACACTTGTTAATACATTCTCGGGAACTACAAATGGTTTTTTTAGTAATGTACAAAACCGGAAATTTTAAAGAATAGAATTTACAGTCTAAGCCTCGCTTTTTCATTTTTTTTTATTGCATTCTAATGATCCTTTCCGAGATAATAATTCCATCCTTATTGCCACACTGGGGGCATCAAGAGCACTGAGGATAGTGAATCGTGGGTTTCGAAAACGTGAGATTCAAATTTGGAGAGATTGATGACGCCCTGTTCACGTAAAATATAAATAAATAAAAAATAAAAATATTAAACTTTGATAATGAGACCTTGAGCTTCGAAAGCGCTCAGATTATATTTTTAAAAAAATTGGAAGAATTTGCACTTGTTCTATACCTTATTACATGGCCTTCACTCCAGAGAATACAATATAACATTTTTGAGAGACGATACATTTCACGCTTCCAAATACATCCTAATTTCAGATACGAGGGAATTAGGTCTTTCGCTAAGGAGACCAAGAATCAATGTAACAACAAAGCTCAGTGAAAGCCAACGTATGGATCGATGGTGCCCATGTCGGATTCTGACACGACCCACTTATAGGAGCTTTATTCCATTCTTCGCGACAAATTAAATCTCGGGATGCCTCTTGCGGGTATCCAATGACGGATACCCCGACGGCGATGAAAGAGAAGCGGAGAAAGAGATATAGGCTAGGGAAATTCCATTGTGCCAGTGAATAGCCGGGCCGGTGCGTATGAAGGACATCCCATGGCACGGCACCCGTGTGGCAGCCGAGCGTCGAGTAGAAACCACGCGACAACACTGGAAAGCGTGCCCTCGACTTGGCAGAGTGAATATCGGCTGTGCAGATCCAGCGGCCAGCGACAAGACAGACGCACAATGGCTTCCAGCAGGCGGCCGATCATCGACAGTCACGGCGCTCGCTGGTTTTACACCTAGAAAGCGGTTAGTAGGACGTGCTTGTGAGCCTCGGTGAAACTCATATGGTGATTTTACCTGAAATCGGTGTTTCGGCTAGGATACGCCAATACAATAAGGTAAACACAAACAACAAAGCACTACTCTACAGTTGGAAATAGACTCATTTCTCTTTAGGTCATAAGGGGAATGAAGGATGAATAACTCTCTCAGTTTACTCTACTATAGAAGAAACATGATGATATACATTAATTTCAGATGAAACAATATTACAGTTGTAAAGACAAAAAATAGAGAAATTAACAGTTCCTTAACGAAAATAGGTTTTTATTTATTTTTTAATCACTCCCAATTTCGTTATTTATTTTTATGAAAGATGGACTATCTGCAGGTTACCACCACATTCTAAGCAGCTATGACATTTTCCATTGCAGGACTCGAACCATCTGTGCCAGAATTTGTGCAAACGGTACTTGCCTAAGCCTCATTAACATTGTTATAACTACTCATACTGGCCTACCTTATAAGAGTAGTTATAACAATGTTAACTAATTTTTAGTGCAAGGGAACAGAATAAAAAATCTAACTGTCCCAGCCAGGACTCGAACCTGGATCTCCTGCCATCCGAGCTTAACAATGTCAGCTCCTCCAAGCATAAGACGATATATTCGTCGGTCTCGGAGGTTAGGCTCTCGTCACTAGTGCGGGTATTTAATAACTTATCAGACGGGTCCCGATAGCATAATTGGTAAATGCACCGGATAGCAGGAGATCCAGGTACGAGTCCTGGCTGGGACAGTTAGATTTTTTTATTCTGTTCCCTTGCACTAAAAATTAGTAAAATTTACGTGGGATTAAATACCACAAAAAAAATATTTATAACAATGTTAACATTCTTTAAAAGAAAGTACTTCGTATAATTACTTCAGTCATTTCTATGCAGGTTTAAAAAGAAGCTTAAGGAAATATGCTTAGCTTACGCAGCGTAATTGACTCCTTCGTTTATGTACAATAATTTTTTAATTATTGTTAAGAAAAAATATTATATGAAATATAGAAAAAAAATTTACCTTTTCTTTTAAATTACTTTTAAATGGATTACTATAAGATATTTAAGTGGGAGAGTTGAGCAACTCTCCGTTCCACTTCCCTTCTGCTTTGACTCAGGGACACTAATTTTCCCTTCAAGAATTTTCAGTGCTTTCAAAACCAAAATAACTGTCCATTCTTATTTATGCCCATCTTGGAACATGGATTTTCTACTTAATATATGCTGTCCCATTGTGATGGACTTTTTCCATATAAATGGCAATTTTTTTAAAAAGATATAATTGGTTTTTTTTTTTGTAGCATGATTGGTTCTGCATAATAAACGGCAGTAAAACTGTTTTAAATTATACAGCCGTAAAAGTAATCCCTCGTCTTAAGGTCATTATAAAAACATTTTCACTATAATTGAAGAAACATACTGTTTTTTTTTAAAACGTTTTCATAAAAAAAAACCTCATAAAATACGATAAGCTGTACTTCATTGCTAAACCATTACTGCCACAGTAATGTCAGAGACTTATTCAACTTTGGTCGAGACTTAGCCATTGAAAAGTGACAAAAAAAAAAGGCACAAACTGTGGAATGCACATCCATTGAAAACAAACGTTTCATATTAGACTCGATGGAGACGATCTCTGGAGGGTTCCAGCGCCTCGTAACAGAGTACGTGCGATTCTCCACAGTCTGGCCAATGAGCTTTGATCCCGTCCCGACAACGCTCACACTCTCAGTTAACGACCCCACTCATAATGAACTCTGCGCCTAAGCTACACAGACTTCCCGCGAATTAGTAACGCCATATTGAATTCTCTGAGTACCGCTCATCACACATATTTTCTATCACTTATGCGAGCCCATTATTTTTTTTTTTTTCAAAGAAGTAATTGACAGTCAGGCAATTGTCTCGGTAATAATATTTATCCTCATAAAAACAAACAAAAAGAGAGATTAACTAAATTATCATTAAATCATTTTTTAACCAGAAAATATTTGTTCACAGCAGTACTTAAATTAGTTAATTAATTAGTATATAAATTATAACTATTGACTCACAAAATGTCTGATACAGAATAAACAAAACAAATTTACCATATTTCATCATCTTTTAAACCATCCTTTCAATCACTTTGTATCTTCGAAGAGGGGTTATCTACAGTCGGCCATCCTAAACATAACATCGATGGCCCTGGGCAAGCTTCTATTTTGGATAAAAGCTTGCCCAGAGAGGGAAGCAGCACCAGGAATGTGAGACTCAAACGGATTCTCTCAAGTAACCAACTCGTTCCCCCCAGAGTTATAAAAAAAATACAGATTGCAAAATATTAGTTCCATTAAATCTATTTATAAGTGACATTTGTAATAATCTAATTATAATTTTAGTGAAGGCTTTATAAAATAATTTGTATAATATATACAATATGGATCATAGGAACTTCCTCCCCTTCATAGATACGGCAGGCTGGCTCATACTCCGTAACTGGAGATGGGGCCGCCTCCAGATATCCATGCTGTCCATATCCACCATGTGTCGTATACTTCCTGTCTTCTACTTCCTCCCTCTTCGGTAAAACATCGTCAAGACACTGTCCTCTCCTTCCAACTCCATCTTGTATCTCACGTCTTCTCCACTCAGCTCGGTGTCTCTCTCAGCTAAAGACAGTTCAAGTTTGAATGTTATTACTGATTATAACATGAGTACTGATATTCCGGGCTTGACCGAGTCAATAAGTTACCTATCTTTTGCACATCCTGTAATGGCTTCTCGGACCATCCTGTGATGGCTGTAAGGCCTAAATGGAGAATGATAATGATAATTGTTAATTACATTAACAACTTCGATTCATTGACATTACGCTAAGTATTATTAAGAGCTGAATAATTAAGGATTTTAATTGAGGATTGGGACAATCCGAGCGTCCCACGTCGGTAGACAATGACATGTGATTGTGATAAGGACGACAGTACAATGTCCGTTTTCATAACTGGACTTCTAACTGTATCGACATTCGTCATAAATACCTCTCTTGGAAAATAGCGGAAGACTGTAGTGCAATTTGAAAACTACATTATTACTCAATCATGAAACGAACGCATCCTCTTTGTATAACATTAACACCTACCTATACATAGCTATTATACATAAGCTATTATGAGAGGTGACAAATAAAAACCATTCACTCAGGAGCTGATCTTTTGGAACATTTGGAAATGTTATAAATAGAGCGATATTTGTTGAAGCCGCTTCATAATAACAATGTGAATAGCTTGAATGAATTTTAATAAAAAAAAATTTTTTTTAAGTTCCAGTAATTTATTCTCCTTTTAAAATACAGTTCCATGATTTGCCTTCGTCAACAACAATTTATAATAGCATGGATTTTATGAAAAACATTGGAAGTAAAAAAAAAAACTAATATAATATTCTTAAATCGTTTTAAAGCCACAAAAGCGTACGTTTTTCAACATATATAAATATTAATTTAGTAGTGGTTTATTATCCCACGTAAATGTTATACAATTAATGAGAGGGAATAGAATAAAAAAACTATCTGTCCCAGCCATGACTCGAAACCTGGATCCCCTGATAGTGTGTTGGGAGTTTAATAAGTTATCTAGCTCATCCCGGTAGTGTAATGGGAGCATGCTTGCTCAGAAAGCGGGAGTTCCAGGTTCGAGTCCTGGCTGGGATAGATTTATTATTCTATTCCCTCTCATTAATTGTTCAACATATATTGTCATTTGAGTTCAGTTTGGTGTTGTTGCCAAGAATGAACTAGACCCCCGGCTTGGTAGTAGGGAGCTGTTTGGGAATGACCAAGCCCGTCGCAACTATCAAGTGGGACGCGAGGAACAGAAAGTAAAAATACAAAAGTCCCCCATGCAAACCTACTGCAACCTAAGGAGGTTTCCCATGATTCACTGAAGCTGTATTTAAATTAAAAAAGAGAAATTATGAAATATAATTTGAAAGCCTTAGAGAACAATGAGCGTAATAAGAATGACCATTAAGCTCCTCTTTGGACTGACCAAGAAGAAATAATGAGTTTAGTACTCAGTCATCTTATCTATATACATAAATATCGTCATTAACAAGCGTTTTGCACAAAATATTATACTAATATAACTAGTAAACTTTTGAAAATATTATTTTACAACTTATTAGATGTTTTTTTGTTAGTCGGTCAATGATGAAAAAAAAAAATACAAATTTTAAATACTGTGTATTTTTTATATTATCTGCCAACGTTTCGGCTTACATTGTCAGCCATCATCAGGGGATCTTGGTGACACAATGTCCCCTCTCGCCTTCATGATAGCCCTGAAGGTGGCAGATAATGTAAGCCTAAACGTTGACAGTAAATTAAAAAAAATACGCAGTTTTTAAAATTTGTATTTTTTATATCTGCCTTGATCGAATCTCAACAAAAAAAAACATCTAATAATAATATCTACGGTAAAAAAAAACCCTCCATTTGATTATTTTACAACTAGTATGTATGAAAATATTTTCGTAACTAAAAAAACAACGGTGATATTACGATTTAAAATTTAGAATTATCTCTAAATTCCCGCATACCGTATCCAATTTCAACGATTAATTAAAAATAAATTCTTTCGAGAGCTAGCAATGAAAAGCCTATTCATAAATAAGGAATTTAATCACTATATTTTAATGATAAAGCTCGTCCAACACTCCAAACTACATTCTTTAATGTCTGACTCCATATGCGTTTTCTGAAAAATGTAATGTTCTATATTCTACAAATAGAAGTGTTAACAAGCTATTTTCTACACCAATTTTCGTTGAACAATAATAAAAAAAACGAATATTTTTTTTTCTGCGCTTTGACTACTGAGATCAATGGCGCTAATAACGAAGATGGTTTGCATAAACCAATGAAGACGGATTACAAAAGGTATGACAATAACGAAGATATTTATAATAAACGTTTTTATTAATTTTTAGTGCAAGGACAGTTAGATTTTTTTTTTTATGTTCCCTTGCACTAAAATTTACGTGGGATTAAACACTACAAAAAATAATATTTATAAAAGTTTTTGTCTTTCCCTAAACACTCCCCTCCCCTCTGCGAATGTTTTCAGCCTTGAACAAATCTATACTACCGTTCACAAACGAAACGTAAGGGCCAAATTTATGCTTGACGGACACATACTTATTTATATTTATACACCGCATTTTTTTTTTCTCACACGTACGAAGTGAAGTTCTGTTGAAATTTTCATTTCAGTCGCGTCATGATACCAAAGTGAATAGCTTTTAGAAATGTGCTATTCTTTTCTATTTAATGCTCCCCTTAACAAAGACTTCCAATCTCCAATTTCAAGCATCAACATACCTATCTGTTTTATTGATTTTTAGACCTAATAAATACATACATTAGTGGGTGCTTATATGTGTGTTTCTTTGCGAATCATGGTTTATTGACTCTCATAAATAAAACAGAATTTGTAAGAGAGTTGTTAGACTTTCTACCTTGTGGAACTGAGGCAGAACGTCGGATATAGGATTTCAGTCCTGCGACGTAACGCGAGTCTTTCTGGCTCAGGAAGGCGACGACGACAGTCGGAAGTCGGTGCCCAGGGGACTGCCGTCGGGGCAATTCCAGTAGGCGTCAGGTTACGACGGCGGCAGGAACGACCGTAACCTCACCCCTATTGTCTGCGTAAGCGCCCTCTACCATTAGCCAAGAGAGCTCTCATCAGGACATCCCAAGTGGGCTTTCTTCTGCGACTGGCGACACACTGTATTTTCTGCCTCTCACAGAAGCGTACCGCAGACAGACACACGCCGCCGACATTCAGTCTTACATAACGGTCTAACATAAAGTCATGTTTCCCCCAAAAAGTGTAGGGACACGATAAAATAGTTCCCCCGAGGAAATTGTCATCCTATATGTCTTCCGTGTTTTAAAGTGAAAAAAAAAATTTTTAATTATTAATCATGTTAATAAGTAAAAAAGTCTTAACACAACAAACTAATTTTATACATGATTCAACATAAATAAATATAATATAATGAACTTCCTCATATAAGCTCTACAAGATTAGATCTAATATTTAAAAAAATAATGTAAAAAGTATGTCGCAGATTTGAAAGAAGAAAACAAAGATTTTCTATATTTTTGCTTCCGGTTGGAGCAAACAATATTAAGTTCTGAAATAACATTGTATATGTATATAACATTGTATATGTATAATGTAGGCATCCAACAGGATATTTAAAGACGATAGAAATGAATATATTTTANTTTTTTTTTTTTTTTTTTTTTTTTTTTTTTTTTTTTTTTTTTTTTTTTTTTTATGGTAAGCATCTCCCATTAGATAATTAATAAATAAACAGTAAGTATAAATATTTACTTCTCTTTATCGCTAAGCCCGGGACCAAGCAGAGATTACTTAATCTGCTTAGCCGATAGTCTTAGCCGGCTGATAACAGCAGGCTGGCTGGGAGCTGGAGGGGACGCACTTGACCAAGCACGTCTGCCTATATGTTCCTCGCTACTAAAAAATTTGAGTATTTCACTCACTTGCTGTGTGTTTGTTCCTCGGTGAAATTCCTTGAAACTTCGTCAATGTCTTCAGGCTGGCTACAGCTTCAACTGTGACCAATTTGGTAAAAACTGAACACTTTTGATCAGTTCTAAAGAGACAGTTGCAGAGAGCTAATAAAACAGGTCCTCTCTATACAATAGTTGCTGTCGAACTCGCTTACAAATTAAAAAAAAAAATAGTACCTCACTTCCATCTATATAATGGGGACATCAAGTAAATAAAAGTCAATAATCTGTACAAGCTCCTCTCAATGTTTACGTCTTCATCAGTTAAGAAAGGTATAATATTGACACTGAAACTTGGTAATCAGAAATACCATTGTCCAATAATGACTTTTTGAAAGGATGTATATTCATTATTTCATTAAAAAAAATGACTCACAATGTCACACTATAAACCTTGAATAGATCTCTTCATTAGATCTTTTGCTTTTCGTAAGATCTTATTATCACCTGAATAAGTGAACGTTTTGCTACATAATAAATGTAAGTATACATTACTCATTGGGCACCATACTCCAATTTTTTAATTTGGTTTAGTACACTGGAAAGTCTTGACCAGTACGAAATAAGGTTAGTAGCAAGACTGAAAATTTTACGAATCTCATCTTGACCACCCACCATAACACAGGCAATTTTCTCTTATCTTCTAAATTGATATTACTCAATTAATTAAATTTAACGTAGCTTAATTTCTGTAAGTTGTATTAATCTCGATATCTTTGGGGTTTAGAAAGACGCCGAATGTATAACCCTGGCACCCTCTCTTTTCATATTTCTGTAGTTTCTTAAGGCGTAAACTGTGGACCATTGTCAGCAATGTCGATCAAATGTTATGAGAATGGGAAATCCAAGAAAATCAGACTGCCTTACAATTATATTATTCTTGTCTTTCATTTAGTAGCAATCTAATATCTTTATATTTCTTACCATTAAATTCTGCTTCACTTTGAGCATTTTTAATATTGGATAAACTTTCATTTGCCATTAAGCTATCGTTTACTTTCTTGCTCGACTAATTAATACAATCGTTAAACTATAAAATTTTTAAGTTTTTTTTTTTTTTTTTTTTACCTTAGATATTATTATTAGATGTTTTTTGTTGGGGTTAGGTCAATGTAGAATCAAAAAAAATACAAATTTAAAAAAAAAGTTTATTTTTTAAATTATCTGCCAACGTTACGGCTTATATTGCAAGCCATCTTCAGGACTGTCATGATAATGGGATCTTGATGACACAACGTTTCCTCTCGCCTTTATGATAGCCCTGAAGATGGCTTACAAAGTAAGCCGAAACGTTGGCAAATAGTTTAAAACATACACATTTTTTAAAATTTGAATTTTTTTGGATCTACCTTGACCAGATCCCAAAAAAAAACATCCAATGATAAACTTTAAATTTCTGAAATTCTACTCCGAGTTTTCTCAATTGAAAAGTTACTCTAGAAAATCCAGAAGTGGTATGCGGTTAATGACATCTTCACATGACCTCCTGCTCGAATGGGTTCTTAAGACGTGTCCCAGCCCACGTCATTTTCATACCCACGGTCCGTTTCCCCCCATTCTTCCGAGTCCCCCTCGGGCCGTACAATCTCCATCCTGTACACTCTAAAAGCGTTGATGAGTTTCGAGAAAATACTTGGCAAAGTCCAAATTATACAGTGTGGAGGTACAGCATCCATAACGGATTTAATATTTATGGACGCCATTGTAGTCGACAAAGAGGGGGGGAACGGTTATGAGGGAAGGTATACGTGACGTCATTAATTGTCTGCTCCAACCTAGCAGGGATATAAATCTCTTTGGTTCCTCTTTCCTGCCGTCTCTGTGACCCATTGCCGGGTAGCGGCGGCGGAGGAGTCCGGAATGCCACGGCTGTTACACGCTCTCCCCCGCGGTACCGTACTCCCCTGGACCATTCAATCCGGGCGACACACTGACATGTCTCCGCCGACGACAGCAGTTATTCCCTCAGTACGGCAGCAGGCCGCTTCTAGACGCTTTTCAATAAACCTATTCTCAAAATAACTGTAAACACATCTAATTTGAAGAAAAACACAACAATTATCAAAATAAATTTGTCTTATAACTTATAAGGTTATGAGATATAACTTATACATTAAGTATATAACTTATATATAATAACTTATGAAACATCTCAGTATGTCAATTTATTATATTTTTGGAAATGAAATTCTGGTAATAAATAGTAAAAATCGCTCACTCAGGAAGTAAACTGAACAGATTTCCCATGTTTCATGAAAAGTGGATTTTAAAAAAATTCTTTATAACCAAAAAATTAAATGAGGAGAGTAGGCAACGCGTAACAGGCTTACCTCGAAGAAAAGAAACAGTACGGCTCTCCAATACCTTAGTTACGTTCATAAATATCCCCCAATCCTTCAATAAATTAATAAATTATTTAATATACTAAAGGGTTTATTATCACTACCAATGAATATAGAACTATCATACCTTCCATTGTCCGTCTTCATTGGTTTCTGCAAACAATCTTATGTTGGCGAGCGCTTTCGGACATTGTCCATCCTCGTGGCCGAATACATGTGTTCACTGTCTCTGTCTGTATTCAACTGCGTTTGTATTCGGCCAGCAGTTGATTACAGACAGTGACAGTGAACACATGTATTCGGCCACGAAGATGGACAATGTCCGAAAGCGCTCGCCAACAGAAGATGGTTTGCAGAAACCAATGAAGACGGATAATAGAAGGTATG
>KZ807322.1:123921-137152 GCA_000696205.2 Oncopeltus fasciatus | reverse complement strand
TATATAAATATATATTTAATTTAATAACGATTAATGTAAAACTGGATAAAGGTATACCTTAATAAATCAAGAGAAAAGCCATGAAAAACATCATGTTAACAGAAATGTAATACATTTTATTTTTAAGAAAAATTAATATATTTATTTATTTATATACACACAGACCGAATAATATACTAATTATATATCAAGACTTCTGCATATTTCAATATCTCCTAAGATGTGAAACGATTCTGGGCATTAGTAAGCAACCCGCAACAGCCGGAACTTGAGGCCAGCTAACATATAATGACATATAATTTTCTGAGTTCTTACTCGGGACCAGAATTCTATACTTGATTATACCTCACCACCGTCATACTAATGACCAGTAATACTGTCGGCTTCCTAGACATTAATAAAAAATTAAATAACACTTAAAGGAGCAAATAATAAAAGAATAAGTCTGGTGTGTCCCGAGAATTGTTTTGTTTCCCTGCAGAAACTTAGTTTTCCTGGACATGCTCAAAAAATCAAATCAAAAATATTTATTTATAATGAAATATAATCATGTACGTTTTTTATTGTCTCCATCATAAATTTTTCTATACATTTTTCAATAAATATTTTTGTCTTCCATATTATTTCCTACAAAATCTTACCGACACTAATGAATTGTCATAAAAATATTTAATAATAAGATACTTTATCTACTTTTTAACAGTTACTACTTATCCTAAAACTCTTAGGATAAAGAGTAACCGCCTAACCAAGAGTTTAATTTTGAAACCCGTCATATAGGATCTGTGAAATCTTAGCAGATTTCCCAAGTTCTAATAAAGACGGGCATAGATGAAAGTAAAGTAAAAAGTAAAGTAAGTTAATGGGGACAGACATACACTAATATACATCTAGGAAAATGCAGGCGTGAAAGTACACACAGCTCATAACCCAAAAAACGAAAGAAAAAAAGGCTAAACTTCGAAAATACACATCGAAATACTAAAAACAAGTAGTAATACTAAACATCATCTTGCCATATGCCTCGTTTTCAACAAAAACGCAAAAACAAATAATAGTATTTAAAAAAAAAGTGTTTAAGAAATGTAAGAGGAAGTTTTCAATAAGTTTCAAGAAAACAAACTGATGCTCTACACAACCTTATTACGATCAATCTGGACTTACGGAGTAGAAATCTGGGGTGCCGCCATGCCTTCCAACATCCAAAGAATTCAGTCCTTTCAATCCAAAACCCTCAAAATAATTGCAAATGCTCCCTATTGCGTATCCAATTTATCCCTTCACCAAGATCTTACTATCCTTTTTGTTCAAGACTTTCTTTCTTCCCGCTTCACCCTCTTCCACAGTAAACTGCCCCATACCATCCTGATCCACTAGCACAGACCATGTCTCCAACTCCAATCCCTACAACCCTCCCCGTCGACTCAAAAAAAGATGGCCCCGTGATCTCCTGGGGACATAGTTGTAAATAAATTGAGAGTGGTTTCATTCATCACCTTCTCTCCTCATGTGATTGACATCGAATGTCATTTTTACTTCATTGTGATCAAATGACAAAATGTTTTTATTTAACAGAATGTAATAAATAAATAAAACTACAATAATGAAAAAAAAAGTTTCAATAATTGTATTCTATTGCTTTGATTAATTAAACAAGGACTGACAAGAAAAAAAATTATCAAATCAAATAAATTTGAAATTTCCTTATACGATTTAAATTTAAATCAAATTTCCAATGTTTATTATTTATTAAGATACGTTATATATTAAGTATGACACTCAATAGGTAAAAAATGGAGCACGGATCTCAATTTTAATCTTTATTTAACTTATTTCATTATTTATTGTCATTATCCTTGTTAAAGTAATAAAACATAATACTATTTAATTACTATTGAAATTGATTCACGACACATAATAGATGGTTTTTTAGCTTTTATATTCCGAAGAAAAGGATATTAAAGAAAATATTTGAGATATAACTTCCAAAGTTGGGTGGCTCCTTTATTTTAAAAATATAACAAGCAAATTCAAGCTTTATTTTTATTTAAAATCATAAAAAGAATACACTTTCGGCTGAAATAGGATGAGGGGGAGAAGGGGTTTAGTGGAAAACCAAAATCCATAAAAATAATATCTACATTATTAATAGAAATATAAAATGGGTTATTGCACACACTAGGGGTGTTTTCTAAAATTAGTAGTCTATAAAATTTTACGCAATTAAGGAAGAAATTTACTACACCATTAGTTCGTGAGTTCTCCCGCTCTTCCAAGTGGCCTGGTTCTTTTACTGTACATCACTCACCCCTACTTCCTAGATGGAATCAGTCATTCGCTCTTCTTCATGTCCTTCTTTGAAGAAACGTGTTCGAGATAACATTCGTGTGTCACTTGTGCTAACATTACGCACGCCGATGGACGTCACCTGTGGGTACAAGAGGTGGCGTTCTTTCAGAGGGGGTGTCGCAAGAAGAGCACACCCCGACAGCGAAGGTGTGAAAGCAACACCTTCGATAGATCGTGATCACTGAAACTGTCAATATTTGTGAGCCAATACGAGAGAGTGTGCAACTTCGTGATCTCAGCCGGTATGTTTATCCCCCTGCAACCATGGGTGTTTGTGTCCGAGCTAGACCCTTCATTTCCCATCTAGTTTTGCCTGTAACCAGCCATTTTATCCACTTAAACCCATCGGAGAAAGTGGGCTCACATTTCATAATGCTTTATGCAGACATGGTGGATTTACAAGCCTATGACAANTTGATTTATATTGATTTAAATTATAAACCACGATTTTTTAAAAAAACAAATCCCATGATTTTTCATTTTAGTAAAATAATAACCATCCGCCGATAAAATTACCAAATACTTGTCATAAGTAATGAATTAGTAGCAGAATCAATTTTATGTCACATATCTGCTGTTCAACATCTGTCAGATTACCCTGTCATACTTGAATTTTTTTGGACTTTTATTTATTAATTACATTTCTGTTAACATAATAACATTTTGTAATTTGATTACAATGAACTTTAAAAAAAATTAAAATATGCCAGCAGTAAGTAGTAACTATGGCTTATTAAAATGCTATCGCATTTTTAACAATTCAAATAGGGGAAGTTTACAAATAAAAAAAAACATGAAATCTCACCATTACAAGAAAGTATCTTCAGAAAGAAAAAAAAAAGAGTGTAACGTTTTCAGAAAAACTAACCTCGAAAGGTAAAAACTGGCGTAAGAAAGCAAACAGAAGAAGAGGGAAAAACTCTGACAAGAGCTAGAGAGAAACAGAAATAGAGACATTAGGAACTTTCTTTTTTTTACGCGAGCCTGGAGTGTTTGTCTGGATCTGTTTCTTTTCCAGGTGGATGTGACAAGAAATATGTTGCCTAGTCATGAAAAGAACAAAGTATAGTCATTCGGAAAATTTCATTTTTCACAAATAGCTGACTTAAAAAAAAAATAAATAAAAAAATTTCTCAAAAGTATAGAGTATGTAAACATTGAAATCCATAAGAGTTAACAAAAACAAAAAATCACCTGAATGCAAATACTTCATATCCATCTTTTCTTATTAATGTAATAAACTTGTACGTACATTAGTATTTAGATAACGCAGTAGAGAATATTTATTGAAAATATGCAAGTACTATATGATAAAATACTTTTGTATTTACATATTTGGGGCAAACTACAAAGAAAATGCCCTTTCGTAAAACCTTAGAGAATTAGAGAATGACAGTGACCTTTGAGGAAGGGCAGAAGAGATGACAGTGAGAGAGTCGGATCAAATACACAATACATTTGTGTCAACATTAACAAAATAATAAATAAATAACACAGGTTAGTTTATAATAAAAGGCATATTTTAGGAGTTACGCAGTGAAATTAAACTATTGTAGGTGGGATCTAATTTAATTTTAGGGTGTAGGAGTTGATATTGATTGATTTTCTCAATGAAATTTGTACACCACTTTCAAGTGAAAGGGTGAGTTCGTTACAGAGCGAAATTGGACGGATAGGAGTGGGAATTACCCGAGATGAAAAGTAAGAGTAAATATATTCTTTGTCGTAGTGTTTATTGATAAAATATATATTCGATAAGTTTAAAGAATTAAAGGACGCGAATAAATATTCATTACCTTCCGGATTCGGTTATTGTACGCTGCTCCTGCTTCGAGCACTTTTTTTTTTTTTCATACGGATTTTAACAATATAAAGAACAGCATGCAAAATTTAAAGAAAGATTAACAAAGATCTGCCGCCTAAGAGTAATACCTGCCAAGTTCACCTAACAATCCAGCACATCATAGAGGTTTGCCCAGTTTATCAGAATTACTTCTACTAGGGAAGGCATTGGAAGAAATATGGCGGAGTGCCTTGGGAACACCTCCATCCGTGGGAATAGAAGAGAAGAGGTAATACTGACCCGTATGCGGATAGGTCACACGAACCTTACTCATATAGTACACCTAATTAACAAAGATCTGCCGCCTAAGTGTAATACCTGCCAAGTTCACCTAACAATCCAGCACATCATAGAGGTTTGCCCAGTTTATCAGAATTACTTCTACTAGGGAAGGCATTGGAAGAAATATGGCGGAGTGCCTTGGGAACACCTCCATCCGTGGGAATAGAAGAGAAGAGGTAATACTGACCCGTATGCGGATAGGTCACACGAACCTTACTCATATAGTACACCTAATTAACAAAGATCTGCCGCCTAAGTGTAATACCTGCCAAGTTCACCTAACAATCCAGCACATCATAGAGGTTTGCCCAGTTTATCAGAATTACTTCTACTAGGGAAGGCATTGGAAGAAATATGGCGGAGTGCCTTGGGAACACCTCCATCCGTGGGAATAGAAGAGAAGAGGTAATACTGACCCGTATGCGGATAGGTCACACGAACCTTACTCATATAGTACACCTAATTAACAAAGATCTGCCGCCTAAGTGTAATACCTGCCAAGTTCACCTAACAATCCAGCACATCATAGAGGTTTGCCCAGTTTATCAGAATTACTTCTACTAGGGAAGGCATTGGAAGAAATATGGCGGAGTGCCTTGGGAACACCTCCATCCGTGGGAATAGAAGAGAAGAGGTAATACTGACCCGTATGCGGATAGGTCACACGAACCTTACTCATATAGTACACCTAATTAACAAAGATCTGCCGCCTAAGTGTAATACCTGCCAAGTTCACCTAACAATCCAGCACATCATAGAGGTTTGCCCAGTTTATCAGAATTACTTCTACTAGGGAAGGCATTGGAAGAAATATGGCGGAGTGCCTTGGGAACACCTCCATCCGTGGGAATAGAAGAGAAGAGGTAATACTGACCCGTATGCGGATAGGTCACACGAACCTTACTCATATAGTACACCTAATTAACAAAGATCTGCCGCCTAAGTGTAATACCTGCCAAGTTCACCTAACAATCCAGCACATCATAGAGGTTTGCCCAGTTTATCAGAATTACTTCTACTAGGGAAGGCATTGGAAGAAATATGGCGGAGTGCCTTGGGAACACCTCCATCCGTGGGAATAGAAGAGAAGAGGTAATACTGACCCGTATGCGGATAGGTCACACGAACCTTACTCATATAGTACACCTAATTAACAAAGATCTGCCGCCTAAGTGTAATACCTGCCAAGTTCACCTAACAATCCAGCACATCATAGAGGTTTGCCCAGTTTATCAGAATTACTTCTACTAGGGAAGGCATTGGAAGAAATATGGCGGAGTGCCTTGGGAACACCTCCATCCGTGGGAATAGAAGAGAAGAGGTAATACTGACCCGTATGCGGATAGGTCACACGAACCTTACTCATATAGTACACCTAATTAACAAAGATCTGCCGCCTAAGTGTAATACCTGCCAAGTTCACCTAACAATCCAGCACATCATAGAGGTTTGCCCAGTTTATCAGAATTACTTCTACTAGGGAAGGCATTGGAAGAAATATGGCGGAGTGCCTTGGGAACACCTCCATCCGTGGGAATAGAAGAGAAGAGGTAATACTGACCCGTATGCGGATAGGTCACACGAACCTTACTCATATAGTACACCTAATTAACAAAGATCTGCCGCCTAAGTGTAATACCTGCCAAGTTCACCTAACAATCCAGCACATCATAGAGGTTTGCCCAGTTTATCAGAATTACTTCTACTAGGGAAGGCATTGGAAGAAATATGGCGGAGTGCCTTGGGAACACCTCCATCCGTGGGAATAGAAGAGAAGAGGTAATACTGACCCGTATGCGGATAGGTCACACGAACCTTACTCATATAGTACACCTAATTAACAAAGATCTGCCGCCTAAGTGTAATACCTGCCAAGTTCACCTAACAATCCAGCACATCATAGAGGTTTGCCCAGTTTATCAGAATTACTTCTACTAGGGAAGGCATTGGAAGAAATATGGCGGAGTGCCTTGGGAACACCTCCATCCGTGGGAATAGAAGAGAAGAGGTAATACTGACCCGTATGCGGATAGGTCACACGAACCTTACTCATATAGTACACCTAATTAACAAAGATCTGCCGCCTAAGTGTAATACCTGCCAAGTTCACCTAACAATCCAGCACATCATAGAGGTTTGCCCAGTTTATCAGAATTACTTCTACTAGGGAAGGCATTGGAAGAAATATGGCGGAGTGCCTTGGGAACACCTCCATCCGTGGGAATAGAAGAGAAGAGGTAATACTGACCCGTATGCGGATAGGTCACACGAACCTTACTCATATAGTACACCTAATTAACAAAGATCTGCCGCCTAAGTGTAATACCTGCCAAGTCCTANACCTAAGCCGAACAAAAACACCTAATAATACTATGGAAAGATGTATTTCCCCCCATTAGGGGATTACTAGTAGAGGGGCAGGGCAGGGAAAGATGAATCGTGTTGACCACATCCTCATCGGCTCACATTACTTGCAGGATAGCGAGAGCTCCTATCCTTGTGGTGGCGGAAATTGACGAGATGCCTCGCTAATAAACATCCTTCAGTCTGTATGTTCAGTGAGATTAAACATAATTTAAACGAAGGACAAGTCTTACGAAGCACGAAAACCGCAGCAGCACTTGGGAAACCGGACTTGGAAATGAGAAGACAAAAAGAAAAATTGTACTACGTAGACAGACCAACAAGCTCAAAAATTCAATTTTCCGTGTAGACTTGGTTTGTCAGGAGAATCATTTTTGGATAAATTCAGTCATCGTTTTATTCACCCCTTAAAAATTCCCGATGTTGAAAAAAAAAAACTCACTTTCTGCTATGTACTTCTTCCGGGCTTGACCATGTCGAAAAGTTATTTTTTGCCGAGGTTTCACACATCATGAAATGACTTCTTCAGGCTTCATGAGCTTCATCCCCTGAACAATATTCTCCCCATAAAGGTTATTAAGACGTCTAAGACTAGTAGACAAATAGAAAGACAAGTAGATGATCTATCCTTGTCGTTTTATATAAAAATAATAATGTTTTAAGTTCATCACTCAGGAAGTGTGTCAACTAAGCAGATTTTACATTTTGGATTTTAAATGGACATAAATATGAGTACATAACTAATTTGTTTTTACAAGTCGAAAAGAGCAATAATGGAATACTCAATCTTTCTAGTATCCTTCTTAACTATCTTCCATAATATGTACCTTATGTAAAAATGTTATCCAAATATATATTAGGACCACCAGGACGAGCGAGATAACTTATTAAATTCCCAACATACTAGCAGGAGTACCAGGTTCGAGTTCTGGCTGGGAAAGTTTGAGTATATATTTTCTCTTAATGGTTTCAACCTTTTTGAGCCCATGAGTGTTGTTAACAAACTTACAGGGAAACAGGAACTTTTGATATGTGGATCTACCTTGATCCTGTTTATACATAAGCAATTCAGGTAGAATTGCACATTTGAAAAGTTTAGGATAGTAATCCTTAACGTCTTTATTCCTTTTAAATAAGCCCATGGTTTATTGGAAGGACGAGTCACTAAAAACTAGGATAATCAGATCTCGAAGTTAAAGCAAGGTTTCCTAAATCTTTCAGAGCGAAGAAAATTTTGAAAAGAAAAATGATGAATCCAATTCTTATTACTTAAGGGTACATTTTTTATTCAGAAAGCTAAGGACATTCTGGACCAAGAGTTCCAGTAACTTCCAGTAAGCATACAGGAAATTCCAAGGCCCTTACCAGAGCTTTGACAATGCACTCCTGGTCCCAAAAGTGCTCGCCTTTCAATTAAAAAATATACTATTATGTACGAAGAACTGCTTTTTCCTTTATAAGAAATAACATCTAAAAAATTGTATCTAAACACACATAATAATAAACCTATAACTCGTATAAATGTATAATAAATGTTTAGTACCATTAAACTATATACAAATGTAGAAGTNATTGATATTGTATGTCATTTTTTTTTCTCTAATTCATTGTGGTGATCAAATTACAAAATGTTTTAATTTAACAGAATGTAATAAATAAATAAAAGTTAAAAAAAATAAAATTCTCCAGCTCTAAAGGAAGATTTAGATTATATTCTAATACTAACTTGTAGAAAACCAAGGATTGATGCAGGAGAGTTAAATAAGAGACAGACTATTTATATAACTTCGAAATTAAACATAAAAATAGAAATCTACCAGATATAAAAATCTCCGAACTTATTAATCGCATTTGTTACAGTTGTAACAGGCTAAAACAATTCGAAACGCAATAAACCTGAATAACATTTTCTAAAATCGTCTGAAGAAATAAAATGCATTCTGACATCCTAAGTACAAAAAAATACGGCAGCGCCTATATTTAAAGGGAATTAATAATTTCTCTTCGATAAGGCAATCGAATTGTTTATGTAACTGAAAATCATAAAAATTGAAAGGCAATATTCGGAAAAAAAGATACTTTATTGCCTATTATTTAACAATCATTATCAAAAAAGATTTTTTTTAACATGATACAAATGGCCTCTTTCTAAATCTCAACTAGTATCCTTTTACTTACGCATTTATTGAAAACAATATAAAAATTAATACATTATACCTTCTTGAAGGATGTATGTTTCAGCCAATTATGTAACTGATATTCTGTAACTACCAATATTAAAAACTATGTTTGATTTTGATTTTTATATGGTTAAAGTTGTAAAAGTATTGTTCCGCGTAGTGACGTAAGAGTTTCCTAAACTCAAAAGAAAAAAAAAATAATAATAATTCTATGTCTTTTACATAATTTTAATTTTAAAAATCTACTAATAAATAAAACCTGTAATTCTGTAGATTAAAAGGAGATAATAACATTTTCCCCTCATTTCGATATAATCATTTAAATAACCATTTATTGAGTGTTTTTTACACACGCATGATTAAGAGAGCATAATGGTATAAGTAGTTAGATTCACTATTTTTATTTACAGATGATAGAATCAAAAAAGAATATGCTTAGGGCGCATTTGAATATTTTTTTTAAAGTAAAAATGATAAATAAGGCGATAAAATAATAATTAACTAATAAAAAAGTTACTATCAATTAATAATCATTCAAGATTACTATTCTTAGTTACAGTAAATGACATATATTATCAACTGCCCTTAGAATATTATTTTTTTAAATCTTAAAATACTATCTTTTTTTTTAAATATCTCTCCACTGAAACAGGTTAATCAGTAACTAAGATAATAATCGTTGGCCGCTGAGTAACACGTTGTTGATAATAAGGTTTAAGCACCGTTGTAAATAAAAATAATTATTATTAAGTCTGCCATTATTTTATTTTATAAAATTTTCAAATCAAGTAAATAAAATTGTATTTGATAGGCTAAACGCACTATGAATAGCCATCATAAGGGAATCTTCTCATCACAAAAAAAAAGATGAGAAATTATAATCAAGAAAAAAAAAGGAATATATAACAAATCAAAAACGATATATATATATATATATTTACTTTACTATACTACTATACTTAGTTGTACTAAAAAGAATATTACAGTTAAACTGTGAAAATATTTAATTTATTAGTTCTTAGTCAGTTATAGTTGAGTGACAAATTGACCAGTTAAATTTGATATTCCTGGACTATTTTTTTTTATAATTTAGATCAGATCACGTAAAACAAAGAGTCATCTTAAAGTAAGCGTAATGAATAAACTAGTCAGAGGCCATTAGCCCATGAAAGTACAGATATACATGACCCCATTAATAGTTGAACTGCCCATTAAAAAAAAAAAAAATTTTATAATTTAAAATTAGTAGTGACATGCTTAGTGCTCTATTCCTAGCCATAGTAACATCCTTCAGGAACTGTTCACCCCGAGGGTAGTATGAAGAAGGGAAGGGCGAAGTAAGGTAGCCTTAGCTGAGAGAGGCAGTGCGCAGAGTAAAGGTGGAGGTGAATCGGGATGACGCAAGGGGAGGTGAATACAAATGTATTATCCTCTTTGGAATCGCCTTCCGCAGGGAGGTTTCGCCATTCACCAACAACACCCTCATTACTGGAGGGTGTGCATTCCAAAGTACAAGGCTGACGGCGCCGCGCTTAAGTGGAGACTCCTCCATGTCTTTCTCATTCACAGCTGACTCTCCCTCTTCAACGTGTTGTCTTCTACTCGTTTCCTAGCAGGGCCAGACTTTCACATAGCAGGCATAGTACAAAAGAAAACATAATTATATTTCATTACAAATTTATAGTTATTAAAGTATTGAGAGAAAAATAGTAGCCTTCTATTGGTTTATCTGCAAAGTTTTTATTTTTTCTCCTGTAGCCTTCAAAAATGTATTACTTGATTTCTTAACATTTAATGGAAAATAAAATAAATGAAAAATAAAAGATTACAAAATCAGTTTTAAAACCCAAATCACTATATTGACAACCTCAAATAACAGCCGCATTTGGTTTCAAACCAGTACCTAGTTTTCTAGGTCAGTAAATATGGTGGGATGGGCGAATTAAAGGCAGGGCATATAAAACAAGCAACGGCCGGGTGCAATTAGCTACCTAGGGGCTATGAGTCGTGCCTGTGCGCATCCGAAACCTTCAGAAAGAGGACTTTTTCAAAATTAGGTAAATTCAAGTTCAAGTCAGGTGTTTTATAAGTGTTGGGAGGAGAATAAAGAACGTAGAAAGGTACGACCATCGTCCCAGACTTATCAGGAAGGAAGATAATGGGAATAGTCATTCAATTCGTAAATTCCGTCCTTACCAAGCTATTTTACAGTACATAAATGTTTCAACATTGAATTTTAGACATACTATGTTTAAGAAAAATCCCCAAACCCTCTTCCACATCAGATATAAACAAATATTTAATTCCTTAAAGAATTTGCAGTGAAAACCGACTAATACCGACTAAATGGGGGTCCAATTTCTATTCCAAAAAAAGTCTATTTATAAAAATGTTTGAAAATTAAGAAGTTGTACATATATTAAGTTCTATATTTAGGCTAGATCATATCTAACAATGAAAGAGACATTGACAATTTTTAAAGTTGCCCTTCATTTAACCTTCCCTCCCATTCGCCAATTATTGCAAAAGTTTGTAAAAATAAGCTTAAATACTTTTTATATCTCTTTATTGGTGGAACGTGCAAAGACCAATATATATNTAAATTCCCCTCTTTCTGAACGGCCAAGGCAGGAAACGGCACCCCAGCCCACGGACATCACAAAGCCAAATCGGACACAAACCACCAGTAGTGTTTCCCTTACGCAAGGGCTACGTGATTCAGCCACCCCCCACCCACCCTCTCGGCCGATCTAGTCTTCTAGCGGCCGTGGCGATACTTCCGAAACCCCGCGGACAAAAGTAGAATGACCGGCTTGTAACTGGGCAGCGGAAGACTCCACGGCTAGAGAAAGCATGCTAGAATGGTTATTAAGAGGAGGTAGATTTGTGAAAATACATAATTGGGTTAGCCTCTCTTCAACCACTAACGGTCATGGATGGAGGGGCTATTACTTAAACACCCATGGCTCAGGGCAAGCTTTTATTTATTTATTTTTTTTAAAGGAAATTATCCTGGGCGGGATTCGGACCCGCAGCGTCAGTATTGCGAGACCAGCACGGATCCCCTGAGCTAGCCTGGCGCCAGTAAAAATGTTTGAATTGGACAATTGTATAAATTGAAACCTATCAGAAACGATCAGAAATTTCAGAACCCGATTATAAGAGTATAAGAGTGTTCGGAGCGTGGAGGATAGTTGTTTGGAAGATTACGAACTGAAACAACATCACTTGATATCGGTCAGTGGCAGATCTGAATGGACGGTCAGCTTTCGCCGGAGAACAAGACCAGCTGGAGAGAACTCGGCCCCCAGAGAAAGATGAGAGCCCTCAAATAAAGACCGCCATTCTGGGTGAAATTCAATAAGAGCAACTGGCAGAATTACAGAGCCGGCCTTGATTGCTCGACTCCCGTTAAGTCTGCCAGCCTCCGCTGTGTCCAACTCCCAGGAAATCGTCCTCAGACCTCCCACAGAAGAGGTAACCGGACTCTAGATGACGCACAGATTGCTGAATAAGTCCGTTTTACCTCTTCTTTTCGGGTCATTTCCACCCCCGTCCCTCTCGAATTATTTTCTAAGGTATAAAAATCCAGGTAACACTTTCCCAATTGCGAAAACATACGTATTCCCGCGTATCGGTACAGCATATACGTACAGAAGTACTCGGTTGATCAGGTTCATCACTATTAACTACGTATTAAGGGCAATTATTAGATATTAGAGTACTTAGTAGTAGTAGCAGTAGTAGTAGATCATTGGAGTGCAATCAACTTCTAGGTTATTACGCCCTATAAATACCCTTTTATATATTTACTATAAATTAAAGACAGGAATCAGGATTATTTCGACCACTACAACAACCTAAATTAATGGATTTTTTTCTCAAAAATATTATTATATATATTTAATAAATTATAATAAACAAATTATTATTAACTAAAATAATAAATAATATCTTATTCTTTAATTTAGATTTTCCAGGCGATACCTGCTTTTTTAAGAAAGTTTAACAGCCCATCCACTGTAGAGGGGTTGTTCCCAAGGCACTCTGCCATATTTCTTCCAATGCCTTCCCTAGCTAGTGAAGTAATTCTGATAAACTGGGCAAACCTCTATGATGTGCTGGATTGTTAGGTGAACTTGGCAGGTATTACACTTAGGCGGCAGATCTTTGTTAATTAGGTGTATATGAGTAAGGTTCGTGTGACCTATCC
>KZ807322.1:18800-35485 GCA_000696205.2 Oncopeltus fasciatus | reverse complement strand
TAAAGATATATTTCTATAATAGGAAACATTTTCTTACTGAATCGCTCAAAGAAATACCTGGAAAGAGTTATATTAATTCCATCGATTGTGTTTATGCTCTAGGAATATTAAATTATTGAAAGTACTTCTAATGTATTTTTTATTCTAAGACATTGCATTTTGGAATGCGAAATTACAATAGGTTCAAATATTGTATAAGTTATTTTACAACGTACCTTCTTCAGTATTGAAAGATAAAAAGCAAATGATCTCAGTTGTTATTATTATTTTTTCCCGAAGATCCTTCTTATTGAGATTTGGCATTTTTTAATAAACTTTCGAAATAGACTTAAGGTTTAATATCAAGACTTCTTTTACCAATTTTTTAAAATATTTTATATTATATAAATCTTATTTAATTTAACAGCATTTTAACTAGGCAACAATAACATTTATCTATTATTTTAAAATGAAGTTACAGTTCCGTGTGTTTCTTGGTATAATGGAAACTTATATGTTTCTTATTATATATTTTATGTGTATATGTAAATTACATATGTATTTCACATTTCCCATTGGGTTCTAATATTTATTGTATTTCCATAAATATTCAATTCAAAATGTATTTTACAAATCCATCTATGTTTGGGTCTGTCATCGTGAAACTTGCTAGGGCACTTCTTCAAACCGCACAAGTATTGACTCTTTCATTTTAATGAACCATTGAAAATATAAGTATTTATTGACAATAAACAGAAAGGGAAAGTAAGCACACAGAAAAAAAATCGAAGAAAATAAAAGCAAATAAAAAGAGTGGTCGTCGGAGAGAGAAGAGGTCCCGTTAGCCGTTGTACTTTCACTAAAGTGGGCGTGGAGGCCCAAGAACACAGGGAATAGGGGTGGAAGATAAGTGTGTCCCGAGGGATTTGGCACACGTGGACCACTGGCTTTTGGCAGAGGACTGCCACGGACAGGGTGTGGAAGCACATGGAGATGTCAACGACATCCTAGTCCGAAAGTAGAAGTACATAACCCTACAACATGGGAGGTTTTTCATTTCCAAAGAGAGGGTGGTGGGAGGTCTCGATATCCGTCTTATAAATTCAAAAATGAAAGTTCACTTAGGGGAAACTGAATATCCCTCGTAAGGGAAGATTTTTACCATAAAGAGAGTTATTAAAACAAAAATATTAATCCACCACGCATGAGCTGCATAATCTAAGCAGAAGTCCCAAGCTTCAATAATGATAGACATAGATAAGGGGTAAATGAGTTATTGCCGGAGAGACTTTGGGGAAAGAGGTCAGATCTGTGGGGCTAGCTTTGGAATGTTCTGAAGGGAAGAGTGGGAGAACCGCTCAACCTTCATATTTACACTCTTAATTATTATAGTTATAGAACTGAAACTTTATAAAATTAGATTTTGCATCTATTATATTTTACCATTTTTTTCTTAACTAAAATAAATACGAAGATATCAATATTATAAATTTTGTCTTTTTTTTCTCCCTTAATTGGTTTGAACAACAAAAAAAATTTAATTTATCTGCTTACAATAAAAAGCTTAAATACCAAATTTTATTTCTATACATAATAAAATGGCTTGTCCAACTTATAGAAGATGAAATGTTCAAAAAAATTACATTTTACACCTAATGTAATCTATATAGTTTTTTCGAAACTTTGATATTATCAAAAATATTAACGATATTTCAATTTAGTTCCGCTTTAAACCCTCTTTAATGCAACTTAAGGTATATAAACATTGACAAATACATAATGTGTATTGTCTGCAATAGAGGACACATCATCGTAAGGCAAAACATTTTTATCTATCTATCTATCTATCTCCGCTCAATGAATTTTCACCAATTACTAAGCCGAATAGAAAAATAAAATGGAGGGATTTTATACAATGGAATACATTGTAAATACAAACTTCATCACCAAGTCAATTTTCAATTTTGTACATTCCACTTATTAACTTCCTATTATTATTATTTATTTTTTTAATATAGCGGTAATACTGGCAGCATTACTGTAAGAAAATGTTATAGAATACGACAGTTTTTGAGGAACAATGACTTTACCAACTGCACTTGGAAACTTTTACGAGACTAATAACTAACAATAATGGATGGTTTTCTGCTTGCCCATTTTGTATACTACTTCTAATATATATATATATGTAAAGAAGAAGGTTTGTAAATATGGAATGGAAAATTTTACTGCAGCTTAAAATATCAGCTCACAGAATTTGATATTGATTTAATTTATCAATATTAGTATCAATATTAGTTACTACACNAAACTCACGGCAAATATATATATATACATACATAAAATATGTCTTAATTCCATTCTGCTAATAAAACATCTTGTATTTGCATATATACAAAAAATAAATAAAACACAAATAATAAATAAAAAAAAACGTCACTTTGCAGGGAGATGGGGTCTATTGACTCCACTCTCAATAAATTTAGACGTCAAAGTTCAAGAGGTCCTGAGGAAAAACATATATTATAACAATAACTTTTGATTTTTTTAAATATATATACATAATATTTATTTCTGTAGTTGGAAATTATTAAAATGGAGAAAAAATTGACTTAAAAAGCTCCAATGAACAATTTATTCATTTTTTTTGTTTGAGGAAGATTAAAAGTGTACTGCTGACATTATATACATATACATATTATGACAGAAAGCGTCGCATATTTATAAGTTTTAAAATAAAAATCAAGCTAGATATTTATGCTTTCTTTTTCAAATCTTTATGTAAGTTTGTTAATGGCCGAAATCGTTGGAAGGAGATGTAGACAAATTTAATCAACACTATATGTGTCTAACCTATAATTTATTAACATACATATTCTATAATATTATTACGAAAAATGCATAATGAACAAAATACTTAAAAATGTAGCTTGTTGGGCGGACCCCCTTTTTAAACATCGAAAATTATTCTTTATATAGTACAGTATGAATGAGTGTTTGACTGAAAAAGGTCGTGGCAAAGAGAGAGAAGGGGTTTAAGAAACACCCAAATGTATGACTGTCTTATCTTCGTTATCATTAGTGTTACGTCAATGTTTACAGAACGTAATAAGTTTATATTAAATATTAAAATGCTTATTATGGATTATATTTATAAATATCACTTGGATATCACTTCCCCCACTCTTCCTAATATTTAGAGATCTTGCCTTTCACACCCATTGGCCTTTTCTGCTTCACAGATAAGATTAGCCGTTTACACTGATTCTTTCTCTTGCCATCCTTAATGAATGACGGGTATTCGCCAGCTCCTAGGACTAGGAGTAGGACTCTCTACCTCTCTCTGCTCCTACAAAACGCAGAACACAAACATGGAGGCGAGATCTGCGCTTCCTGCGATGCGCTTCCCGGATGCCCTCAGCTTGTAGGCAGCTTGTCCTTCCTCCCCTCCGACATGGACGCAATAGCGACAGTCCTCAATTTCACATTCTCTTTTCCGTTTCGTTTTCTCTTTAAGGTCAGCTCTGGCCTGATTTACTACTTCCCGAACTAAACGAAAGACTTTTACTTGAAGAAGCCATACATACTGAAATACTTCCTTCGGATTGGGCGTAGTAGACAATGAACATTTCCTCTCTTTGACACTATTTTCAAGGCTTTCTTCAGCTAATTTTTTTTTTTTTTTCAATCTAAAACGACAATATTAATAAGAAAAAAATAGTAATGATGCCGGCCTTGGGAAAATCACTTTAATTTAAATAATATAAATGTTTAAAATTTAATTTATGGCATCATTAACGAAAAGTCACTTTTTATCAACAATGAATAGTACCCAGGTAATTCCACTCTTTAGTTAAGAGAAAGAAGAAAGAATTTTCATTCGAAAATAAGAATCCTTTTCCCAGAGTTACGTTTGAGAACTACCATTCTCATTTATGGTTTTTCGATTCAGTACTAATTAATTTATAATATATATAAAAAATTGTTCTACATGCAACAGGGGAAAAATAAATAATTAAATAACAATAATTCATTTCTCCCACCAATATTTCTTTATAATTGTATATATATATTAGTATTTAATTGTACTGCTTCACATTATTTTTGTATAATATTTTTCGTTTCTTTGATCAAAAAGGCACCAATCACGGTTCTGAATGTGATGAGCATATAGCTGATAATATTGTTTTAATTAATTCATTGATTCTGTTTTGCTTCGCTTCTATTATTACCGTTTCTCTTATTAAGTAAAGTTATGTTCTACAGTTACTAGCTGAATTGATAATCGTAAAAAAAAACCCCCCTTATAAAATTACATTTTAAGAATAAGAATATTTTTTTTAATAAACATGTTAAAGGCAATAACAAACATAATATGCTTAAGACAATACTACATATATTTACTAATTAATAAATATGCATTATATTATTATTGGGGAGGGTGCGTATGTATGTATAAGACAAACAATTAGATCATTCTTTTAACCACAAAAATTCTATATAACTAGGTATAATCAGGTTTAATTGTCAAATTATAGGCACCTGCAGGGACATGTCTCCTCAGTGAACTAAGTAACTAATACGTTAATATTAGATAATTTTAGTTGGGGTTCGGTCAAGTTAGATCCAAAAAAAAAAATACATATTTAAAAGATTATCTGCCAACGTTTCGGCTTAAATTGTAAGCCATCTTCAGAACTGTAGAAATACAATGTCATTTCAAATTGAATGTTTTTCAAATTGTTTTTAAAAATCTTTTTAAATTCTCTTACATAGCTTTCTACATTCATATGGTACTTTTGATATCACATTACATTATTATAATTCTGTATTATAATATGGTCAATTAATATTGTATTCTTATGACATTGTATTTCTACAGCCCTGAAGATGGCTTACAATGTTAGCCGAAACGTTGGCAGATAATCTTTTAAAAAAATAAATTTTTTTAAATATGAANTTTAAATATGAATTTTTTTGTGTTTTTTGGATCTACCATGACCGAACCCCAACTATAATCATCTAATAATAATACCTACGGTCAAAAAAACTTTCCTTTTTAATAATACGTAGGTTCCGATTTATCAAATCAAGTGTTGCAGTTTACATATAAATATAAACAAACATATATAAATGAACATTATAGTGATTCTATAAAGAGTACACGTGTTTCAGGAAGCAAGGTTACCAAGGCACAGCCAACCTTGGCTTTGTGCGGGCTCACTGGGAGATAGTGACTTATCTGTCCACACCACCTGGTTCAGGGTTTTTGTCGAGAAGCGGGGGGTCGTTGTCCCATTGGCTGCCATGTAGGAGCTCAGAAAAGTATAAGGTATTACAAACAGAGGGCAGTAAGGGTAGGCTAAAGTGTATTTGTGCCAATACAAAGATGGCCAAGTCCAATAGAGCATCGTTCAGAACAGGGAAAGTGAATGACAAAGACATTCTATCCAATGTCTAGGCTTAGAACGAAAGGTAAATTCATGTTAAACACTGAAAAATTGTGTAGTCGAAATAGAGATGGTCTGAACGCAGACTGTGCACACAAAAAATATTCAAATGAGGTCCTGGAGATAATTCATAGGGTTTAATTAATTGGCTGATCTACGTTACACACACGCACACGCACACGCACGCGCACACACACCCACACGCACACGCACACGCACACACACACCATAACACATAATGAGAGAAAAATGAAACTGCCTTTAAAGCATACCATGGATTTAGTAAGCTTTTTATAAAATGAGTGCCCAATATGCACGATTAGGTAAAGTTTAATATTTTACAATAATAAAATAATTAAGCTTTAATAGTGCTAGTAAAGATAAAAATGGTCTTTTTTTAGTCAACAATGTAACGATTTTAGTATACCGATGGCTTCTATCAACAAACCTTATTGTAAACACATTTATAAAATTTTTAATTATATTGTATTATTATAAAACGCATTATAAATTTTTAAATTAATTTTGATACATTTTAATTCGGAGAGAGTGCTAATTATTGGGACAGATGTTTTCGAATGAGATATAAATTTACATGTAGGCTTTACTTAAAGGAAAAAAAAAAAATTACAGTTTTTCTTTTTTTTAAACTTAGTATTTTATTTTTACTAACATTTTAGATGAACCATGATTTAATGAAAACATGGCTTGAATGAAAAAAAAAAACAAAATCTGGTTATTAGATTCATAATATAAATTGTATGAAATTAGATCATATACAAAGTAATTATTAACACTAAAGTTAACAAAAAAACAATCTTTACACAAGGCAATCCTTTACTAAGTAAACAGGCATATTTCTGTCAACTTATAAGGAAAAAAAAAATTTTTTGGTGGGGGCCAGAATTAAATCACATAGCATAGTGATGAAATAATACATAAAATATTTTATGACTGAACTTTTGAAGAAATATATTAATTTTATTTAATTTGAGTAAAGATATCTAACAGACATATATTACAATAATTTACTTATTCATTTGTCGCTGGGTGAAAAAAAAGTATGTCAAAGACGTATGAAACCAAATAGTAAAGTACATTCAGTAACATAAAAAAGAATACTTATAAAATAATTTGTAGGTGTATTCCTAAAATTTACACCAAGCACATGAGAGTAAGATTTTACAAATCCTTGTTTCTTTCTTTCTTTTTTTGTAGGGGAAGTGGAGGATTTGTTTAACCTTTGAAAGAGGTTTAAGTAATTCAGAACTCACAATTGGCTTACTTTCTCAACTATACCAAAAATTTATACCTATTAAAAGATAAGATTAATTAATAAATAAAAGGAAAACGTTACTGTTTTCTCAAAAACTAAACGGGGGCGCTTATTAACGTGTGTAAAACCGATAACACAGAAAAAGAAGCGGAGTGAACGAGGAGAAAGTATGATGGACAAGAGTAGACGGATTCCATCCCCCGGAGAGAGGGTAGAAAAGTGGACTAAAAACTCTGAAGACGAGCTGGGAGGAACAGAGAAAGTATGAAATCCATCTGGGGTCCGGACAATGGAAGGGACCTGCCTCTCTAGAGGGGCTCTATGAAGATTAACGAGATCTCTCGAGGTGACTCAGCCGCGCCGAGGGTATAGGCAGGAATGTCGTCCAGTCGCAAGGAGAGTGGCCATCTCGCACAGCAAGAGGGTTGGCTACCCTCCAGAGTGCACGGCATCATACCAAGGGTCAAATCAAGTGCCCTCACTGCGGGAAGGAACATTTATTTTTATTCGTGGGTTTTCAAAAATCCCAGGCATCGCATACCCATGTTTCTTCCATCGATAACTGGAAAAAGAAAACTGAACAAGAAGAAAAGTCTCAAATGACGCCCTTATGGTAAAGTTCTCGACGTCGAAAGACAACATTAAAAATAAGTATTGAAAGTAGAGGTATATCCTTCTGTTCAGCTTTAGTTAGTTTTAAAATGGTCTTTTTTGAACCAAAAATGTAAAGTTATTAGTTTCAGCATTACCGATGGCTTATAATTACAAACTTTTTTTTAAACGAATTTATAAAATATTATAATTATATTGTATTACCATAAAATACATAATCCTGATGATTTCATATATTTTCAAAATTAAGAATGATACATGCAAAATATCAATGATGACGTAAGTAATAATGATAAATAAGAATGATAATGTAAAAGAAAGAGTGGCAAAACTAGTCATTATTATTAAATAATTGCTTTATTGTTTCCGAAATAATAAAACTCACTGTATCGAATAAAAAAAAAAAACGTATAACACATTAAATTCTGGCTTTTCACTCTTCAAAAAAGATAGAAAAAGTATCTGCACGGAGTCATAATAGAAGGAGTCACATGGACATTGTACTATCTATTTTTTTCACCTTCATTATTGCAACAAATAACAAGAAAACCATTACTGCTGAATTAGACATGTAGATAAAAAAAATGTTTTTAATGATGAAACTTTTATAAACTACAAATATATTAATAAAACTATAGATAAAATAAACTTTCTATATTAAGTTCTGTATTAAATAATGTCCAAAACTTTTTATATTAATTTATATATGCATGTGTATATATATATAAATATATATATATATATAATACTGCTCAAAAGCTAGAGTATAATATCAAGTGAAAGTAGGTACTGGTCGAAGGACATAAGACACTTGGTATAGAAGATTAGGGCGTACAAGTTAAATGGGCTTATTTTGTTATATTTAATTTAACTAATACTTATAGTCCTCATCTCATGACAAGCTCATGTGCAATGTTAAAATCGTATTCGATTGGTTTGGTGTATGACGGTTAACGCACTAAAACCCAGTTCTTTTTACTTTTTCTCGTCGATTTTAGAACTGTCTCTTCACACACGAAACGCTCAGTTTTATTCTAACTGAAATCAATTTAAAAAAAAAATAATTGTTACTCTGCAGGGAGCTAAAAGCACTTTGTGGGCTTAATTACACCGTTGATTAGATAATCATTAATTAACGAGAGACAGTTTGGAAAAATTCTTATCACTGATGGAAGAAGACGGTGATACCAGTTAATTGGGGCCTTTCACACAACCTTAATGGCCGCAAAGAACACGCTGGAGATGCACTATTACATAAAGTTATATGTCGAAGAACTCTGACTTGGACGCTCACGTCAGTAACGCAGAGGACAAGGTGGTCATTAGGACCAGGATGCAGTGACCCCACCGTGACTGCCGAATCACCGTGAAAAGTAACAGTGATCACTTCCGCGGGCAGTAATAGTCAATGAACGTTCCCCCGATAAGGTTACAAGCTTACATCTGCTCATCCTATACGCCCATGTACACGCTAAGCGGTTTTCTACAGGGTTACTGGGAGAATAGAGATAATCTCACTGGACTGAATGGACGTCAAATGTAAAAAAGTGAGTTACATAAATCGCATTTCAATTCTTCCTGAATGCCATTACAATTGTAATTGAGAGATGTAATCAAAGTTTACTGATGGACAATGAATCATTTAACCAATAAGGAAATCCCATCCTGTTGACCAATAAATAAATAGAAAGCCTTAGAACTATCATACCTTCTATTATCCGTCTTCATTGGTTTCTGCAAACCATCTTCACCAGCAGAAACAAATAGAAGGCATGTTAGTTCTCATAACCAACAACGGATAATAGAAGGTATGATAGTTCTATATTCATTGGTAGTGATAATAACCCTTTTGATTATTTACTAGAAAGCCTTAGTTTTTTTTTTTTTTTTTTTTTTTTTTTTTTTTTTACAAGCATTACTAGCTCGAATGTTATTTTAGACACAGTAGGTACTTATTTCATAGGTACTTGTCTCTATTTCATAGGAGGCAGATGGTAGCATCATCAACACTTGCGACAGTCGAATTCAGCGGATATCCCATCCAGGATTGACTGGGGTAGCGACGACTGGCCACCCCCCACTATTGGACTGGTTTTTGGCGGGCAAACGAGTCATATGGCCACATGCACTCGGGTATCTCCGTGGTGGAGCAGCCCATGCAGATCGCCGTGACGCGGGCTGAATGGCGGGAAGGTCGCAAGGGCGGAGCACGAGCGCATTGTCCACCCTAAAGCAAGTAATTGGCCAACGTCATCACGCCTCGTCAACCTCACAGCACGAACGCCGTCAGAGCTCTACCCGACGCTGACGCTATGAGAGGATCATGGATTACTCAAGACGTCATACAATCACAAACAATGAGCAATATTAGCTAAGATTTATACATTATATATGAACCATATTTTGTAAAATTAAGAAGGTATCAAAACCAGACAAATAAAAAAAAAAGCATCAATAACTTTAAAATAGGTTAATAATTCTGATATATCTATCAATACTAAAGTTTTACCTTTTAACATGGAATATTGCACTTTCCTACTTTCGCTAAATTTTAAATAAATGGTCGTACAATCTTGAGGCTCTTATAAGTCACCTGCATAAAAATTATGGAAAATATACTGCTCCTAAGACATACATGTATATACATACATGCACACACTTTTAAAAAATTGCACACAAACATAAAAATAAAAAATTCCTGAGAGTTATGTTTTTAATTTGTCATTTCGATGGCGATAGCATTTCGAATAAAAATAAATCATATATAAATATTATATTTTCAATTTTTAAAATAAATAAACGAAATTCTAAAATGGCATCTTAAATTAGTTCGGAATCCGTTGGATGAGTTCGTTAACGGCAGGAAAATTTTACTAAAATCGCATATTGAGGAAGATATTTAAGAACTTAACTTCGAGGGTTGTACGGTTCCACTTACTTTTAAAATATAGTAACCAAATTTTTTACTAGAGGGTTGAACTCAAATTTATTTGCGAAAAAAACAAAACAATAAAAATGAGATTTACAAAATAAAAATTAAAACGTTGATAGTATTAACTATAATATGGGCAAGTAAAAGTAAATAGTAACGTATTGAAATTAACCATAGTTAAGTTTGTTTATTACAGTTTCATATTTTAAAACACATAGAGATATATTTTGAGTTGGGTTACTGAAGCTTAATATTGCTTGGTTTTTGTTTTTACTCAATGTAAAATGTATATTATTACTAAGGTAAATATAAACTAAATTTTTGAGCGAAAAACTAGTATAATCAAAAAACTGTTAATTTCAGTAACTCCGATTTTTAGTTCTCAATACAAAAATTATAAGTATGAAACAAAACAATTTTCAAAGCGAATATTTATTTGACTTTTGTTTTGGTTTTAGCTTCCATCGAAAACTAACCGCATACAGAAACAGACTTTGAAACAATAATGTATTTTTTAATCTCTCTCAACAGAATAAATTCTGGGATAGGAATGGCTGGTGTAACTAAACAAGGAACAAAATTAGATTTGATGAAACTACTTGCACAATGCCAGTAAAAGCAGCACTCAACGAAACAATAAATAACAATCAATCCATGGCTGCCTTCCAACCATTTCAAATATCGATTTTCATTCGGGATTGCTGGATCTGTCGTAACAAATGAAGTGAGATTCTCTAGAGGCGCACGAGGCCCAACTATCCGCGGTGACTGGCAGCAAACAGCCAGTGTTTCCCAAGTCGCTTAGCCTAAACAACAGCTGATTTAGTACGTCCTCAACCCTCTTATGGAAGATGTAGGTTGCATTAGAGATAATAGGCTCATTGTCATTTCAAACAGCTCATCCATCATGCATTTCGGGAAAAAATATGTATAGCGAATTTCTATAATTATTGAGATGGCTTGAGAAGGAGCAGAGACCATTGATTTGCAAAGATAAATTACGTAAAATTATATATTTAGCGCCACTAAAGAAGGTTTCCTAGAAACGAACCTACCTATTTCAATGTCATTTTAGTTTATGTCATATTAATCGGGCCTCAGTTATAATTGAATCCTTAAGCCTGAGAGGCGCCCCTAAAACCTGTCATTGAAACCAACTGCATCTAACAATCGATTAAGAAAGAAGAAATAAAACTCACGGCAAATTTAAATTAAATCTCATATAAAAAAAAAATAATACGAACCAATAAATTAAGGTTGTAGCCAACTATTTTATAAATGCATTTGTCCAAGCATATTAACTCACCACTGAACTTTAGGGTATAGTTCAAATGGAGAGTTTTTTATATATATTATTATTAGATGATTTTAGTTATAAATTTGTTAAAACACAAATTTTAAAAAAATGTATTTTTTAATAAAGGATTATCTGTCAACGTTTCGGCTTACATTGTAAGCCATCTTCAGGGCTATCATGAAGATGAGAGAGGACGTCCTGTCCCTAAGTTCACATTTCCACAACGTCTCAGTCATGGAAATGTGAACTTAGGGACAGGACGTCCTCCCTCGTCTGTATGATAGGCAGCCCTGAAGATGGCTTACAATGTAAGCCGATACGTTGGCAGATAATCTTTTTTAAAATACACTTTTTTTTTAAATCTGTATATTTTTTTTGGACCTACCTTGACCGAACCCCAACTAAAATCATCTAATAATAATATATACGGTCAAAGAACTCTCCATTTGAACTATATACAGTCAAATGACAAAATTAATATAATTAGTGCAACATAGATCTACATCCTTTTTTTTAAAATATATTTTAAGAGTCATTAAGCAATCTTCATTGTGTTTAAAAATGGTTCCTTTAGGGTCGAAAGCTAAATTCAATTCAGATATTGAATAAATTTTCCTTGTGATGCTATTCGTCAGACTTGGAGATGGCAAAAGATTAAAATTATGCAAATTAACTTAGTAGAGACACAATAATAAATTTAATAAGCAAAAATAATTCTACATTTCGCTCAAAACAACAAAACAGGGACATAGTGCTATAATTACGTAAAGAATGTTCAACTATGTGTGAGAGGAAGTTTAATAGACGGCACAACTTTTTGCACAGTTTGTGGGGAGCCAGGATTTCAGTTTGGCTCAATTTCGTGGGAAATCACAGAGTTAATTGGTCGACTGGTAGGACATGTTAACCCAGCCAATTGAATCCCAAAATACCATTATTGAGCATCAAGACACTGGACGCAGTTCCAGACGAGTCGTTCTGCCCTTCTCCAGCCAATGGAGTCTCCCCGAGGTCTGTTGAAGCCCTCCCTCCCCGTAGTGAAGGATGGCCCCGCCGCAAGTGAGGTAGCGAGAGGCGGTTGCGACATTTACGATGCGAGTCGTGAGCCGTGTGGGAACAGCATGATTTGCTATGGCGAGAAGATGGCTTCTTACATCAAACGGTCAGCGAGTAACGCAACGCCCCCCGACACAAGAAATATCCCGCCACGAACGGTGCAAAAACTACAGCCGACCCCAATAACCTACACAAAATACATAATTGCACCATCTTCCTGTGAATCCACCTATATATAAGGCCTTAATTCTCTCATCAGCAATTGTAAAACTGTTTTCACTCACAAAATCAACTATTGTTTCAGCTATGAGATAATTAGTATTTAATTTAATGTGTCCTAAAAAATAGTTCAAACTCAAAGTCGAAAAGGGTAAGAGTTCCCTATTTCAACCTTTTGGAGGAGATGCATCAAGCTAATTTAAATTTTTTTTATTTATTTATTTAGAAATTACATAAATAATTTTTTTTTTTTAAATTTAAATCAGCTTGATGCCTCTCCTCCAAAAGGTTGAAAGTTTAAAATTGCCCTAACAGGGAACTTTTACCCTTTTCGACCTTGGGTTTGAACTATAATAAAATTAGGCTATTTTTTTAGTAGAACCTACAATCTTATCTTTTTTTTTAAATATGTGTTAGCCTCTTATTCAACTAACTACTAAGGCTCATGAATGTAAGGGCTATCTAAAGCTTGCTATACCATTCTAAACATCCATGGCTCATGACAAGCTTTTATTCATCGATTAGAGGATAATTCCCCCTGGACGGGATTAGGGCAGAATTATGAGATCCGAACGGATACCATGAGCTACCTGATGCCTCGCATTCTTAACTTTATCAGTTTAATTTATTTATTTATATATGATTATTATATCATTATTACTATATATGAGCATGAATAAATTGATTATCATGATATAATTTATAAGATTGTTTTCAAAGCTCATTGCAAAGTAATTTGTGATTTCACCTGAGATCTTTAGTAGACCATGTATGGATAGCCATAGAAGAGGTTACGTCACAATAGCTGGAATTTCAAATATTCCCAACCCATTTGCAAAAGATATGATCACATAAAGTTGCCGAAGCAGAACAAGATTCATTGTAATTACGTCCACAAAGAAGAAAAAAATCAGTTCTGCACCAAAAACTTTTTTATCTTCTTTTTCGAAAAACCATATTATGTCTATGACTTTCCAATAATTTCCCAACAGAATTCGATACAAACTTCTAACTGTTGTGGGAACCTATTACAATAAAAGAGGAGCGTTAAAAAATTGGGACTATGAAATCGATATATTCACACTTCGAATTTGAAAACATTATTATTACTTAAGCATGAATTTCAATGCGTGGAGAAGCGTATCAAGAAACTGTCAGCATTATCAATATATATAAACATAATTTTCTTATTCATAAATGGAAAAATAGTAAGATAAAATTTTCCTAAAAATTCCAGAGTATTTACAAGAGACTTGATCAAATAATAAATCTACCGTGATTGCTATTCTACATGTGTAATATCTTAAAATGTAAAAAGTTTATAAAATGTTTTTTATTGTTTTATTTTATTACTCTTAATTTATAGTTTTACTTATGGAAGATGTAGGTTGCATTAGAGATAATAGGCTCATTGTCATTTCAAACAGCTCATCCATCATGCATTTCGGGAAAAAATATGTATAGCGAATTTCTATAATTATTGAGATGGCTTGAGAAGGAGCAGAGANTATTTAATTATTTATTTATAGAAAATGAAACAGGAGGTGGAAAGAGTATATTGACCCCACAAAAAGAAAAAAATACAATGCTTAAAATTTTCGGGGAGACTTCTAGCCCTTCGTCAGTGAGGGATCAGTTTCTCTTTACTCCTCATTGACGAAGGGCGAGAAATCTCCTCTTTTTGCGTGTTGACTACACTCTTTCTCCCTCCTATTCTTAGTTATTATATATACATACATATTTTTCCCTTTCATGATATGTTATTAGGTTCCTTATAAACGCACAAGGTGTTTAGAGATTCCTGAACATTCACTAGACACTTTTCCTCGAATGCCTCACCTAACACAGGGTAAAGTATCCCACAGCTTGCTGTATCGAGAGAACAAGGAAGCTGGTGACCGCAGGGTTACTCGTGTTTCGAGGGCACAAACACCCTTCTGCTTTTCCATTGACAGCACTCATCAAACAACAAGATTAACTTCTTTTAAGTAGAAATATCAAGCCAAGTTCGGGGCGAAATCAAATATATTACAAAAAAATTAGTTTTATCTTATAACAAAGAATAAATTCTAATGGTTGTCAATTAGAAGTAAAGGAGCAATGCATGGATATATCTACAGATGATCATTAATGATGATCTGATGAATAGGCTTTTATTACATTTCAAAATAAACACACACACACACACACACTGGGAGATATTAATCAAAATATAAGCATCACAGATTAATGTCTGCTGAAAATCTGTTTGTTGTCTAATCTAAACGGAATTAGGATTTTGAGGCAAAAAAAAAAAAAAAAAAAAAAAAAAAAAATTCTATTGCCTCCTAACTCATGGGAAGCGGACTTGTTCTTGGGAAAATTGACGCGGGACAAAAATTGATTCTCCCCCCCCCCCCCCTCCAACTTTGCGGTGCCTGCAGTCTCAAGGCCCTGTCTCTCACGGATCTCTTCAGGGCCTCCAGGACGGTCCTAAATCACCGCGCTTCTAGAACTACTTGAGTAATGGGTAGGTTTCACTGCGGCTACTCACAATGGCCAATGTCGTCCATCATCCTTTTTCGGACACCCCCCGTCACGGAATTCTTTCAATTTAAGCCCCATCTCCAGACGAGTCACCCCTCACAGGAATGACAGTTCTTATTCTTAAAAAAAAACCACCTTCGAGTAAAAACTGTTTAAACTTATTTTTAGTCGCCAAGTTACTTGCAAAGGATTTTTAAAAAATTAAAAATGAATTTAAAAGTATTTTCTAACTTCGGAAAAATGTCAGCCAAATATACGAGACGTATTTGTTTCGCGTGTATCTGTACATGCTATGTTAAAAGAAAAGGTGGAAGGGGGGACGTTAAAAATGTACAAAAATTAAAAAGTCTTAATAGATTCGTTATTTTTAACGCTATGAAAAAGAAATCTATAAAGCAAAATAGGAGTAACAGTTATATGACCAGGGAGCACAGTGGTGTTAAAGGTACTGGACTCCTGAGCAAAAAGTCCCAGTTTCAATAAGCACAGTTGGTTTTCATTCTTTCTGTGCTTCTGTTTGTATGACCTAGGGGATTCCTGGTGTGCTCCTAGGGAACATCCCGCCCTAATTGGGAACCATTCTTCGTTGAATGGCGGCCAGGATGGTGTGCTTTCTCTATTGTTCTGTGGGTTAAGAATAAATATATCCTTAACTTTTTATTCCCTTCTGGGTCTATATGGCCTGTTGCGAGACTTGTACTTATTATCATAACATATTTTTTTATAAAACACACATTAAGTAAAATATTTAAGAACATAATTTCGAATATTGGGTTTGTCCCCTAAAATAATCTATGAACAAAAAACATGTATAAATTTATAATATTTTTATTCTTTATTATGTTCAAGAATACGAACATATTTACTTTAAAATGTTTTCAAAATATAGCTTATTGTGGTCGTTCCTCTTATTTTGAAATTCCAAAATTTAATTTTGAAATTTATAATATTGATGTTTTCATTTTTTATCGAGTCAAGAAAACGTTTGTAGAACATCACAGGTGTAAAATTTAATTTAAAACAAAATTCATCCATCTTCTTGTGGCATGAGCATTATCCTTATTTTACAAAGCTCTTTCGTGACGTACTTTTTTTTTAATTTTAATTCAATGAGAACAACTAGACAAAACCAAGGTCCAGGAACACCTCAAACACACGTCTCTGTCGCAAAAAGCTTAATGGCACTTAATACCCGAAATAGTAAGCACCATCAAATATTCACCACTCTCTGCTGGAGTGGAGGAAGAAGAGATTCCATTCTTCATTCTACTCGAAACTTAAGCTTAAGTTAAGCTTAGAGATAAATATATTAATGCGTATTTATAAATATAAATATAT
>KZ807321.1:438619-463616 GCA_000696205.2 Oncopeltus fasciatus | reverse complement strand
GGGATGGAGGGAGGGAGCGGGAGAGGGGTGTGGTGGGAGGGAGGAGTAAGAGGGAGAGAGGAGTGAGAGAGAGAGAGGGGTGTGGAGGGAGGGAGGAGTAAGAGGGAGAGAAGGGGAGTGAGAGAGAGGGGGGTGTGGTGGGATGGAGGAGTAAGAGGGAGGGAGGGGGAGTGAGAAAGGGAGAGGGGTAAGAGGGAGAGAGGGGGAGGGAGGAGTAAGAGGGAGAGAGGGGGAGTGAGAGAGAGAGGGGTGTGGTGGGATGGAGGAGTAAGAGGGAGGGAGGGGGAGTGAGAAAGGGAGAGGGGTAAGAGGGAGAGAGGGGGAGGGAGGAGTAAGAGGGAGAGAGGGGGAGTGAGAGAGAGAGGGGTGTGGTGGGATGGAGGAGTAAGAGGGTGTGAGGGGGAGGGAGAAAGGGAGAGCGAGAGGGAGAGGATGAGAGAGCGAGAGGGAGAGGATGAGAGAGTGAGAGAGTGGGGGAGAAGGAAAGGGAGGGGTAGGGCGAGAGAGAGAGAGGGAGGGAGGGAGAGAGAGAGAGAGAGAGAGAGAGAGAGAGAGAGAGAGAGAGAGAGAGAGGGCTGTAGAGGGAGAGAGAGGAGTGTAGAGGGAGAGAGAGGAGTGTAGAGGGAGATAGAGGAGTGTAGAGGGAGAGAGAGGGAGAGAGAGAGAGAGAGAGAGGGAGGGAGGGTGAAAGAGAGAGGGGGAGAGGAAACACACACACACACGCACACGCACACGCACACACACACAGACAAGATGGAGGAGTGCAAGGGGGACCCCACGAAGGGGGCAATAACCCAGAGAAAGAGAGAGGAGTCGTCGCGTCATTTTCACTGTGTGCCGGTCACCTTGGAACCGGTCCTGGCTCTCTCGTGGCCCCCCTAAATTATGCATCACACCCTCTCTTCCGACCTTCATCTGCCCTGACCGCTACTGATTGAGTGGTCTTCGGGAGTACACTTCCCGACCGGCATTCTCGCTTCGGGCTCAGCACGAATCCCTTTCCGCCCAGGGCTTATCGAGTCATTTCTCTTATCGTCAAACATTGCGGAAGAATCGACTTTCTTTCATCAGTTATCTTGCCTTCTGCGAACGATTTGACGTACGGTAATGCAAAGAGTAAACAATTGCTCAGCTAATCCGACTTATCATACAAAATCATTGTCATGTCTTTGATCTATTCATAATAATTAAGGGTATTTGATTTGATTATTGAAATCATTACGTACAGATCATAGGTTCAGTAAGAGTACATAAAAATGCTACAAAAATTACTGCTACACACGGGCTACTTATTTTGCAAAAGCGTATGAGGAAAGGGCACAATTCCTAGCTCTATACTGACCCGGAAAGGAGAGTGGGAGAAAATCTCAACCTTAGTAGTTACATTCCTAAATATCTTTTTAAATTTTTGGAAAAAAAAGTATTGACTATATATTTTAGATGTATTAGAAATTTTTTTGCAACTCAAATAAATACGAATATGTCAACTTTTAGAATTTACTATATCCTCCAAATATCCCCTCCCTCTCATCTGATTTTAACCAAATATTATTTCATTCAACATTTTGCAATAAATCTATTTCCATAATAACGAATCTAGTGTACATATTTTAAAAATAACAGTGACTCTTGAAATTATATACATAAATAAATGTCTGCCTTAAAATTAATTTTTTAAATAAATGTTGTATAATATATATATATGTGTTTTAATATAACATTTTATTCATATTTTTTCTTCCCCTAATCCCCCCTTGCTCTCAACGAATATGTGCATTAAGTATGTATCCATTGGTTTTGGACAAAAAAAAGTTTTAACACCGATTTTTATTTATAACAATAGCGGATGTTACTAAGCAGAAAGACACATTCTATCATGTATTTCCATAAATAGATTTTGACACCAATCGATTCTTCTATTTATTAAAATGTTAACAATTTTTTACTTTCTTTTAGTGAAATTAAGCTAAATAAAGTATGCTATAAGATACAAAAATAATTATTAATGGTGTCAAGTAGTAAAAAGCAAAGGCATAAAGCTTCTTTTAAAGTGAAAAAGAGTTAGTTGTGGTTACAATATTAAGGGCTGATATAAAGCCTTTGAGGCCCTTAACAAAAAAAAAAAAAATTATTCTTGTAAAGATGAAAAACGGCATTCACGTGGGAATACGTTCGGAACAAAAATATAACCTTAACTTAATTTCAGATGAGATGGCACAAATTGGCAAAATCAGAAGAAGCAACGAAATACACTTTAAATCAAGGACATTAAGAGGAATTTGCTTCTGCTCTAATGTCTCATATCCCTAGATTACTAGCTGAACTGGAACCTACAAAAAGAAAAAAAAAAAAAAGCTAGTCTCTCTTCACTTCTCACTGACGAAGGGCGTGAAATTCCAGAAATTTTTTTCGAGAAACATATTTTTTCTTTTTGTGTGTTCACTGCACCCTCTATCCCACCTAGTCTTGATTACTATATATCGCAGCCACAAGTTTTTGTTATATATATATGAATNTTTTTTTTAATCAACTTTCTTGATGTGGGGCTAGGGAAAAAAATGTTTTAAAACATTTGCGCCACAGAATTCTCGCAAATTTTCGAGATTTTCTAGAATGATACTTGATTATGAATTTGATAATGAAGTAAAATTTGTTTGAAATCATAAAAAAGTCACGATTCGAAAACTTCCAAATACTCGACACCATGGAGGTGTGAAGGATAAAGAAGAAACTCTTCTTTACGGCGAACGGTGGGAGGGGGGGGGGTGGAGTGGGGGTATAAACTTCTAACAATTCTTGTAAAACAAAACACTGAAAACTTGGTGTAATTTCCCTCCCCCCCCCTCCCCTGTACGTGTAAATAACGTGCACCGGGATTTCCTGCATAACCTTTAGCCAAGGCTTCCCATTCTCCATTCTTGGGCAATATGCTGGAAAATAGGGCAAGAGAAAGTTATGGCAGACTTATTTTGTAGTTTCAGAAAATTTTGCCGGACTGCATGATCAAATATCTATTTCACATATTAGAAATTTGTTATTTTGGTTAATGATCTGGAGAGAATAATCATAGTTAGGAATAATCAGGATCCAGTTATTTTTTTAATCTGACTAGAGACAGGTTATATTTCCTCATTTTAATGTTATCCATAATAAATGACCATTCGTTGTAAGGAAGTATTAATATAATACCCCGATTTTTTCTTTTCTTTCTTTACTACACCCCTCAATAGAAGAATGAAGGTTCGATACACAGAAACTGCTCAAGCAAAGTATTCATTCATTCAGCTTTTATTCACAATGGACATGAATAAGCGTGATTAATTATAATTTTTTAAGGGAAAATAAAGGTGAAGGTAAAAATTATTGTAATTGAGGTTTTCTCAAGATTGACCGTTTTGGGAGGGATGACAGAAAGGGTACAACCCCCCCCCCCCAGCTTGATTCTTAAATAACATTCTTATTTACACTACTTGCAAAATTACATAAATGATTACAAATTTACATTGACAACTTAATGTATTTAATATCTTTATCATAATTTTAGTTAACGAATAGGTATAATTTTTTTAGAATACATACTAACTATTTATTAAAAAAAATATATTCTGTAAATTTTTTATACACAGTAATTTTTTATGGGGTACATTGTTGTCCTTGCTCGTCTATCCCGGGACGTAACCCGTCCTCAGAGAGGAGCCCAGGTTAACCCGACTAGGAAAGGAAATACGTATATTGAAGAATTCAATTAATATTCCCCTAATATTTTTAGTTTAGTTTAAGCTGGACTTGTTTGATGAACTTTATTGACTTTAAAATGATAAAAATAATAGCTTTACTTAACAGAGATAAAAGAAGCATTGATAACAATATAGAAAAAAATTACATAGTTTGTATTCATCGTTTTAATGAACTATGGCGAAGCTATACAATATATACTCGAGTCCATTACTAGACTCTCGTCTGAAAGATTCCTGGGTTCTGAGGATGTGATATTAAGTATCGAAAGTGCTGAGATTTAATAAATAAATATCATTATCACCGAGCGAAGTTTAGCAGTTTTTTTTAATAGTTAGTACTCTTTTTGGTAATTGCGCTAAATAAATTCTTATTAATAAATAAATAAAATACAAAATAGCTGCTTCCAAGGCTCTTTAGCCTTTAATAGAATTCACTATGGTAAAGGGTACGTCATACCGAGGGAAAGGGAAGTGGAGTGAAAAGTTCACACCAGATGTTTTCTTAAAGGTCGCTTCACTAAACAACAGTATAAATACTGTTAAGTAAGAGCTTCATTAATTCGAGTGCGAGCGGTGAACAGGAGCTAGCCCATTAGGGATCAGTAACGAAGGAACTTTCACACCAGCTCCGGCTACAAAGGAATGACGCCGAAGAAAGGAAGGGAGGAAAAAAAACTCCTTTTGTCCGACCGCTCGCCTCATTTAAATCAGAGAAGGGTGGCTTTGGTGGTGGTAGGGGGTGGGAGGCATTTAAAAGTCATCGGCCATCAGTCACTGCCTTCTGATGTAGAAAGTAATTATTAAAGCAACAATTGTATGGCTGACCTTATGTCGGCCACTTCTCTCCTCCCAACGCCATATTTCTTCTTGTTCTACGCGTGGCATTTAGATGCAAATCCCCCTAACCCCTCGTCCCGGGTAATGAACGCCTTTTGTTTCGGGGGCGATAAATAATGCGAACAATTTGCCTTAACCGAGGGGTTAGTTTGCGGGGGAGTGAATACCAGCTTGTCCTCGGTCTGCTTAGCTTGACCAATAATTAAAAATAATTAACCGTAACGAATAGAGTGACAGTTAATGATATCAGTTGAATATGAACTAATTTACATGACTGATTTACAAAATTTGATTAAGTATTGTAGAAAGTAAATGCCAGAATGATTTAAAAATAGATCTTCAGCAAGAATATTTTAGCAATAAAATTTGATTTTACTATAACCAACATTTGATATACTTACTGACTACAGAACAGAGCTAACATAACATAACTACTCAAATACAGAAAATGGCCAGTAGAAGTAAATTTATTAATGGAAAAATTACTACCAGAATTTAAAACATTTCTTAAAATCTCTCTTGTAAAAATTTAACACGTAAATGAGAGATACTCATAATAAATTTATTACATTTAGTTTACTCTATATGTAATTGAAACAACATATTTATTTAAATATTGAGTATTGTGTAGTTTTTTCATTCATTTCTTTTCCATATTTCTAATTTATTTCAAATTTCTTTTTTTATTTCATTTGTTCTTTTTTTTATTTAAACTTATTTTTATTTTTGGTAACGCCTCGCTTTCGGTAGGGCTAACGAAGAAAGCTTAGTAAAGTGGATTTCCAACAAGGATGGGCGCTGGAAGGGGTGATGAAATTAGCGAGAGGGGGCATTCCCCAACCCCTCTTGAGAAATTTCGTTAGCTTTCTTGAGGGTGGGGGGAGGGGGTGAGAAGGGGAGGGGCTCCTTCGGCGAACAAAAACTATTAATGGAATAAAACTCTTTGTCCAAGGAACAAGTCTCGCCCCAATAACCCTCCCACTGTTGTTTCTTTAAAACTCCCGCCTTCCCATGGAAATTAATTCTGTAGAATGTATTGTGACTACAAGCAATAAAATTTATCAATACTAGTACTAAATATTTTAACTAAACACATATTTTTCAAAATAAAAACAAAATTTAACCCTTTTTTTAATTAAAATTTATGATGTGTCATACCACCACAATTACAATCTTAAATACAAGGAAACAATATATATAAAGAAAAACTGATATGTTGTTNAATTTATTCATTAATTATTTATAAAAAATTTCAAAATTAAGGTTTTTAAAATTAGTAACATTTTTACTCATACTAACAAAATTAGTCACACTTAATTATGATCAAATTTACTTTGTTGATAAGACTAAAATCATGTATTTCCCAGTAATTTGTGGGTTGGTGGAATTGGTATTTTCGCCGGAATACCTCTTTTTTAAAAGCGCTAGACTCCTAATAACTAAAATAAAACAGTTAAAGATTTGAAGGGTCATGGCCTGACAGTTATTTGTTGACTTCTGTATGCATTAATTTATTACATTTATACATATATTTCTTATTACAATAGGGGCAAGGCAAGTTCCATTCTCTAGTACAAAGCTACCACGAAGTCACTTTCTAGATAGAACTCCGATATTCAAAAAGTATATTATACTTTGAAATAGGGGTGGAAGGTTAGCTCATGGGATCCGTTCGGGTTTTGCAATCCTGGCGCTGCGGGTTCAAATCCCGCCCGGGGCTAGATTTTATCTATAAGTAGGAGCTTGTCCTGAGCCACGGATGTGTAGATGGGTACATGGGAAGGCAACCAGGATACCTCTCTCAATGACCCTCAGTTCTTGAAAGGGAGGCTAACACTCATTAGACAAAAAAAATAAAATAAAAAAGCTAATTCCGTAGCATTTGACAACTAATAAAGATAGGTAGCAATAATCTCAGAACTTTCTATATAAAAAAAATCAATATAAATAATGAGATAAAAGCCTAGGCCAAGATGGGACTCGAACCCCGTGTTTTCTTATCAACTCCCAGACTTGTTCTCCGCATTCCTCCGTATCGCAACTTTTCGCGGGTGGTATTCCAGATGTCCGAACCGATTCGCCCGAAACTGGTGATACAATTGTTTCAAAAAAGTAATAATTGTAAATCACATTTGAAGATTTACATTAAAGATCTCAATTAATATACTAAGATTATGACTAGTGAAAACTCATAAAAAAAAAAGAAGAAAAGTAACAAACAAGTAATTCTTACTTAAATTTATCTGATCTTTCATATTAAAGAACTTTAGAAATTGTTAAATTCAAACACTTATCTATAGTATATTAATTCTGGAAATGTATACAGCATAATATATAATTCATTGACTCTTTCACAAAATTCGCATACATATATGTTTACTTCAATTATAATCTTCCTTTTACAGAATATTAATTTAGAACACTGGCAGTTTGTTCCTGAATTGTACTTGTCTGTGCTTCTGCTAGGACAATTTATTTTCCTCAATTACGTTTATCGTTTTCCCAGTTTAATCTTTTGGGTTAGTGGTAACATTCGCTATTCTCCAATCAGCTTAAGAGTAGGGTTCTCTAGGTTGTCCTTTCAAATTATATCTTATCTTTTGGTTATATATATATGTATAATGTGTATGTTTGAAAGCGCTCTGACGTTTACATTTAAAAAGGAACACAACACCATATTTGAGCTTCATGCTGTAGGTGGATAAGTTTGTAAGCAGCTAAAGCAGGTCAAGAAATAAAGAGGGGAGGGTTATTAGAATAATTAAATTCATGAATTATTCGTTCCTATTAATAATAGGAGAAAAAAAAGTCATAGTGCTATTTCATTATTATTATAATCTATAACACTCCTACTACAAATTAAATATAATAAGAAATATATCTGATAAGGCATATCATGCTATTATATCATGAGATTGGGGTGGTATCATATCTTAAAAAATATATTATGTAAATTTAATATCCACAAGTTATTTACATATATTTTTTTAGCAGATCATACTATTTACGTTGATATCATGACGTGACTTTTAAAAAGCATTAATGGTTCTTCTCTGACCCTACATTGGAATAGCTAAAAATATGGAGTCTGTGCGTGTGTGTGTGTGGTTGTACGCACATTTGAGTCAGCAACTTTAGGCACCGTCTTCCAAACGCTTGAATGCGTTCGTTAGCTAATTAATTGTTTGCTAAATTTTTTTCTTTATTAAAAATTTTTTTTCTGTACATTATTCTATACATTATATTTTTTTAAGGAGTACATTGTTGTCCTTGCTTGCCAATCCCCGGAAGGTAACACGTCCTCAGAGAGGAGCCCAGGTTAATCTTCTCCTTATCCTAGGATAAGAAGGAGACTAGGCAGGGAGTCAATGAGGGAGTGAGAGAGGGAGAGAAAATGCCAGTGCATTTACTCCCTTGATATTTTAACTAAACTGGCTGGAGTAGGAGGTCCCTTGGCCACCTCCTCTTGAGGCGTCGGGGAGGGTTGTTGGGATGAGTTTTCTGAAATTGGATGAGAAAATAGCGGAAAGGGCTTAGAGAGAACGATAATTTTTTATATATTAGTATCAATATATACAGTCGCTTGTACATTTATTTACACAAATTTAGGCTCAGGTCGGTACTGACTGCGTGGCCAGCTGGAAGAGATTGCTCAAGTCCCTAATTGTGCACTTGATTGTGATTGGTAGTAAAAGATTTATCTAATATTATAATATAAATTCATACATATATATATATATGTGTGTGTGTGTGTGTGTGTAAGTTTATGTCTCTGTATATCAGTGAATGTTATAAATGTTATCTCTGGCCTAAAATAATTGCCTGGATTATGAGAAAGAATTTATTCGATTTAATTAATTTTCTGTATCCATAATTAAATATAATAAGTAGGACATCTAATTTACTGAGAATAACGGTCTGTATTTTTTTTTTTTTTTTTAAACTCTGGTGCAAAACGAATCATAATTTCAGTCTAATATGAAGTAAATACTCCAAAATTGAATTTGTCAACGTTTATGGATGTTTCGGCTTCTGTTCAAAAGAAAACTTAAATTTAAAGCAAAGTAAGCGTTACTACTGCCATCCTTGTTCTAGAATTTGGTAGTTTCAACATTTTTCTTACATGCTGATTGTATTTTGAGTCTTTTGAAAAAAAAATCAATAAATCTTCATTAATTTTACATAGAGTAACCTTAATATATCCTCCGTTTAAATTAAATCTAGTAATTAAGCTTTTTTTAAAATTATTATAAACCGTTGGATGATGAAGCTTAATAGCTAAAATAAGTCGAGACATATGTGTTGATTAACAAATTTAAAAATAACAATAAAAATCCTTTTACATGCAATGGCTTTTCTGGCTTATGTGATATATTTTCTCATTTAATCTCTTTAATATCAATCTTTAATGAAGGTAAAGTCTCATGATACTTAAGTAGGTTTAGTTAACGCATCACTTATGGATGGACTATTTTCTTTACTATTTCTTCCTATGTAAGGTCAGGTTCGTTATGGTCTGGTGGTTAAAGTACTGAGCCAAAGGTCCCGGGATCAATGTGTCACAGCGCACAGTTAGTTGTTACTTTCTTTCTGTGCTTCTGTTTGCAATTACCCAAAGGATTGCTGGTGTGGGAACATCCAGCCCGGATTTGGTTTATTCTACATTCAAGGGAAAAAAACACTCCTTCTCTAGTGAATCGTGTATCCGAGAATAATTACATCCCCATTAAATATAAATAATAATTATGTCCCCCTATTACGGGACTAAATATAAGATTGGTAAAAAGTAGACAAAATAATTTTATTTCTAATAATAAAAATGATGATTAAAGTGTTTAAAAATCCGTTAGTTAGCAAATGTTTTTTCTGTAGTAAAATTAAGAGCTAATGCCAAATGCATTGCAATCACTTACTTCGAAGCACTGGCAGATATGCTACACCACGAACTATGCAGCTCCTAAACTGCAGTTTTTTTTTGTAATTTAGAAAAATAAAAAACTTTATTTTAAAATAGCAATTTTTATGTAAAAATTAGCCTCATATACTTTCTATAATATACATATTATATATTTTCTATAAGAAAACCTTCGTTATTCTAGTCTTTAGATTGATGTATTCAGGAAAACAGGTGTGGTTTCCACTACAAAGAGCTAATTCCTCCCACAACTCATTCCTCTACCCTTTCTGATCATCGCCCCACATGAAAATAACTTTTCGCAAGGTTAAACTCTGTTGAAGTGGACGTTTTCCTACTTCGATGACCGTCCATTTCTTAAGTGCGCTCACTACAAGAAATCCTTTCTAAGTCTTGCACTATTGTGATTAAAGTACTTCGGTATATCTGGAAGCCAGACTCCACCATTACCAACAACTTGAAAAATTCAGAGGATATTAGATTTTAGACTTATCAACCCCCTCCCCCCTCTCGTAAGGGAACCATCTCCACTTTATAAATTTTCTTTGGAAGATGAGTGTAGTTTTCACAAAGAAATAATCGCTTCCAATGAACCTCCATTGAATTAAAAATCCTTTTTGGATTTGTATTGAATCAGAGTTAGGGAGCTTACATTTTCTTTACATTACCTTAAACACGGATCGAGCGCTAAGTATAAATGTACATCACCATACTCTATATCGTTAACTATACATAATTTATATTCATTCATTATCAACAACTATATTAAGAATGAAGTAGTAATTTTTTCTCAAATTTGCAACAAATTTTGGAAAAAGCTTCAAAATAAATTAGTTGACTAACATCTACTGTTTTATTTAGTAATTACTAGGAATATATATGTATATATATATATATATATATATGTGTGTGTGTGTGTGCGTGTGTGTACAAGTCTTTTTTTAAATAAACAAATCTTTGTTGGATTTAATTGCTTTAAATTAAATAACACGCCCACTGAAAGTATATATATGTGTGTGTGTGTGTGCGTGTGTGTACTGTTTTTAATGTTGTGGGCTAAATATTTAGTTTAGAGTAATGAAAATCAATACAAATTAGTAAATCATAAAATATTTAAGGACTTTCACAGCGAAATAGTACAATTTGGATGGTTTTTTGCTTATTTCTTATTTACATAAAAATAAGAGCGAGTAAAAAGAGTTTTTTGCAGTGCAATATTTAATTAAGTGCATTGAAACTCGAGTGAGATTTAAGGTTAATGATTATTAATATATTTTGCAAGTGAAGAGGATTTATTGTCATCAAATCCGATCATGTGGAACAATAAATGCCGAGGGAAAATATCATCAGACATCATATTACTCTATGGGATGCCAGCATTGTGGCGGGTAGTCGTAGGTGAAGTTGATGCACTCATTGCAGTTCCAATTTTCCCGCCTAGGTGATTAGGCCCTGTACAGTATTGTCAGTCCACGTGGCTTCAGCCTAAACATTTGGGCGGAAGGAGGAGACGCTCCTCTGAGGCGGAAGTCGTTGAGGTCGGTAGTGAAANTATATACATATATTAATAAACTAAGTAGCTTTTTAATTTTATTTATTTGATTGGTATATTTATGCTCGATACCACACTGATACTATTCCTTGGTATGGCTTCCAAAGAACCCATTATTTCCTTGAAGGAAATGGACGATAAATCGAACTAAGTAGTAAACCGATGGTGCGAGGTCTGGACCATATGGTGGATGAGGCTGGAGTTCGAACCCATGACGTACTTATAATAACCGCATACAATCTTTTCAGTTCTTCACAGCATAGTTCAGAACTCATAGAGCATCTATCAGGAACAAATTTTTGATGAGTAACATCTTCAAAATTCCAAAAAACACAAAGCATGTTTTTTTTTTTCTTCAAATTTCCCCCTTGCATCAGCCGTTTGACCGCAATATCTAGCTATTGATTACTAGTATTCGGATTTTCCCAGTAAACCCAATTTTCATGACAAGTAACAATATTCTGGTGAAATCTCTTATCAAAAGATTGTTCAATAAATTTTCACAAATTTCTACCAGGACCATTTTACTGCTCATTTTCACCTTCCCCAAAGAGAGTAGATGACGACTAACATTATCTTTAGACACACCACACTCCCTGCCAAGTTCGCGAGTACTTGTGGACGGATTTGACTCAACAGCTTCCTGCAGAACCTCATCACTATTAGAGACTTCTGCTTTACTGTAATTATCTCATTACTGAGGTGTTTATAAAAACAACATAAAGCTAGATATTATAGTTTATATTCTATTCTAAAATTTTTTTGAAGGGACCATTTCTTTTACTTCTGTGATTCGCGAACAACGGTTGAAACTTTTAAAATTCGCCAAAAAACACTAACACGAATAAACTGCTTTATGATTTGTAGTAAACGAAAAAAAAATTCCGCAAACATATTCAGTGGCTTTTGCTGTTATTATTCCGGCGGTAACATCATATCACAGTAAAACGGTTAAAGAAGCGAACGAAAACTGGAGTACATACATAAACTCACAAACTCGCAGTACGCCAGTAAGGGGAAAGATAAAACTTCTGACCCCAATAAATTACGTTCAAACTGTTGCAGATAACAAATGGGGAGGGGTCAAGCAATTTGTAACCCTAGAAAAAAGTGTATCAGAAAAAACTGTTATCAGAAATAAAATTTGTGGACGAGTAATATTCTCTGATTTCCTTCAATAATATGTAAGTATTTAAGTACGTGTGTGAGTTAAAATGTTTTTTTTTTTTTTTTGATTGGCTATACAGACACCAGGGATATTTAGTCGACTAATATGGTTCTTATTTGTATTTGGCAAGACCTCATGGATCTATAACTTCCTTAAGCACACTCAAACACACATTTGGAAAGTAGATCGCGTTGACGTATCTCATTACAACGGGACACATTTGTCCTTTTTGGTACGCAGAGCAACGTTAGCGCGAGGCCAGTCATTCATCTAAACTCTCGCTGGTACACTTTTACCGCGGCTATAGTGCCACCTGGTAGAGAACTTTGGAACTCTCCGTTTTAGTTTTGAAGAAGGACTAGGGATTAGAGATTTAAATCCAGGACCCTTGTTATGTGTATCACTCACACTAACCACTATACCACAGGCGCGTTCACACACACACACACACACACGGGATATACATGTATATATATTAGTCATAATAGTTGACAAACATTTATTTTTAATCTAATTTCCATTTTATTTTGGATCATTGAGGGAGAGCCTGAATACAATCAGACACACCATTCTAAACATTCATGGCAATAAGTAAGTTTTAATTTCTCAAAATTATCCAAAAAAAGATTGCACAGTACAATACTCGAACACGCTGAGCTCAACCTGGCAGTTCTCAAATTTTTTTTATTGGCTAAGCCGCCTGCCTAATATAGCTCATAAATTTTGTTCTTTAATTTCTCTTTAAACAACTTTGAGTCATAGAGGGTGGGAAAATTTAAAGATAAACACACTATTCTAAATACAATAGAAATAGAAAACTTTAAAACAAATCCATTTGCAACAAAAATGTTACAGTTGACGACGACCTGGAGTGGAGTTATGCAATTTGATAAACGTATTGATTTTATTGATTTTATTTGTAAGACAAACTTCATAACTCATCTAAAAAAAACCAAAAAAAAAAAAAAATTCACTAACTTATATATCTTATACGGTGCATTCCTTTCGTTAGCATTGAAATATGCATTCATTCTTATCATATTTGGTGTATCTGAAACATTTGTGTTTAATTTCATATTCATAATAATTTCTTAATGTTCTAAAAGTTTTTATATTTTATAATGTATAATATTATCAGGTATCCATAATATTATCGCATAAAGATTTTATATTAAATATGAAAGAAAATTAACTATTTTAGATTTGATTGGTACTATTTCGACTTTGTAAATTGTTTTTTTAGGTAATTTTATTTTTAATTTGGCATGCTTTTTTTAAATGCAAAACTAAATCTAATTTATATATTTAATTATTTATATACCACCTGGATTTAAAAAAAGCTCTCATTCTCTACTCAGCCCTGAAGAAGCCATCACATGATGTGCGAAAGCTCGGCAACTATGAACAACTTGACACGGTCCAACCCGGAAGAAGAAAAGGTAAATAAACCAAATCTTAATCAATTTTGAGCGATATTTTATCTAAAGGAGTGGGTTATTAGTTGAAATGTCGAGAGCGAGTAATAACTGTCATTTTGTTGAAGAAGCTGCAGTATTTAGTTTAAAGCAATGAAATTCAACGTAGATTTTTGTTATTGGTTACATTTGAAAATCCGTTTATTATAATTCCTTTCCACATGCTATATAAAATAAAAAAAATACATACGTAACTTAGCCACGAGGATCTATAAATTACATCAACTTGCACATAATATAAGTTTCTTATATGAATTGAATAAATATTTTGCATTCCATTCTATCTACCAGGCAGATAAGTCTCAAGGGTCCAGTGCACCTTCTTGAGGAAGATGTATTTTTAAAAACCTTTTAGATTTCTGAGTGGACTATCTGCAGCAGATAAGAAGATACAAGGAGGTCGGACGAATTTTTAGTGCTTTGGAATCTGAAACCTCCAGAATATACTCGTTGGATTGTTTACATTTGTACAAATATAATTATACATCAAAATCTAAAAAAATAAAAGTTTTTTGATACTGGAGAAGTATAATTTAAATATATTTCCCTAGCTTCATTAGATATTAACATAAAAAGTTCGCCACGCAGGAGCTGTGTAAACTAAAAAAAATTCCCAAGTTTCTTACATAATAAATTTTGATATTTGAGCGTTTCTTTTAATATAGCCCCAACACTTGAATAAAATATATTCTATCGATAAATATATTTTCATAAAGAAAATCTGATCAAGGATTCAGACTTGGGAACTGAAGAATTAAACTTATTTCGAAAAATAAGTTTGTTTTTTTTTTGTTCTGAGATGATTTTACTTGTGGTTCGGTCGAGGTAGATCCAAAAATCAAAATTTAAAAAATGTAATTTTTAATAAAGGATTATCTGCCAACGTTTTGGCTTACATTGTAAGCCATGTTCAGGGCTATCATGAAGATGAGAGAGGACGTCCTGTCCTACGGTCAAAAAAACTCTCCTTTTTTTTTTGTTTTTTTTTTTTTGTTTTTTGCAAACTTTTCGGCCCAAATTTCATACCAGAGCAAACTGGATTATGGGCGAATAGAGACTTCTGCTTTACTGTAATTATCTCATTACTGAGGTGTTTATAAAAACAACATAAAGCTAGAACTTCAACTATTTTTTACAAAATACATTTTGATTTGGTTTCATCGCTGTGAGTTAAATATTTCACCCGTTGCAACAAAAACACATATTTACTGCAACAAAACATAATTCACTCACACTTGACATAGTTTCAGATAATCCACAACGATTTTTCGTCTAATTTCACTCTTTAACGAAGCAACTTCTAAATTTATGTTTAAAAGCGATATGACAAAAACAACTAATTACGGCTTTTGGCCTGTAAGTAAAACATTTACGATTCTCTTAAAATCGTAAATTTCCATTTCTAATTGTTCGATTTGTCTGTGTAACTCCTAAACTGTGACATTCTTTTATGAAACTCAATTTTTCTCTTCCACATTCAGTTCCATTACTATAAACTTAATCTTACGCCCACTGCATTGAAAAAGAAAAAAAAACATTTTTCACAAGCACTTGACAACAGGTAAACGCACTGACTCTCATTGGTCCCATTTTTTCAAATTAACAAACTTAACTTTTTCGTTTTGCATTAAACAGCTGTATATCTAATTCCATTCGGAAAAACATTGTGGCCTGTAATGCGTTGACACAGCTACATATATATATAGAAANGTGCGTGTGTGCGGACACACACCACAATATATATTAAAAATATCGTTTTTATGATAAAATACAATATATATGGAAACAACTTTAAAAATCTTCCATGGGAACAATAGCTACATTCGTTAATAAATATGTGTCTATAACTACTCTACCGCTTAGGAACAGTGTAAAGGTTTCTTAATCATTAAAATTAATATTGACTTCCCGGAGGAAAGTGTTGAGAAATCGCTTTTCATTGTAGTCAAATCAGTGTATCTTATTGAAGTAAATTCACTATTCAAATGTTTCCTTTATAAAATTAATATTAACGCCTAATATGCTTTCAATTTTTTTTCAAAATACTTATTTTAACAGTTTGGTTTGAAACGAAAAAAAAAAATTTACTCAATGTGAGGGCACCAGCATAGCTCTCACATTTACATTCATAAATATTTTCTTGAAAATCTACAAATATTAACTATGCAAGGCATTTGGTTTTAAATCTATTTAACATTTAATATCTCTCAAATATTTGATGAAGTGCATAGATGACTTATGTAGAAGGTCATGGCATTAAAATCATGAAAAAGGAAATTTTGCAAACAAAAATAATTTAAGAACTAGCAAAATGCGAAATGTGTGTAGAAAATGTTAGCGAACGTTCTCCATTAACCATTACCCAATGAGGTTTGAGCTTTGAGGACGACTTAAAGTTTATGAAGGACTTAAAAGAACTTTTTTCCCTTTTTTTTATTAAATTTAGGGTGAATGACAATGACAACAAAATGGCCTAGGAGTCAAAAAATAAAAAATAAAATCAATGAACTTGTCTCTAGCCTTAGAAGCTTATCAAGCGATATGTAATAATGTTAACAATATATGCGCAATAAAACTACATTATACTCTATTTTTGTGTACTTTAGAATAACAAATATATTTTTGATTTATCAATTTCCTACATCTCTAAACCTCGCCCCAACTCATAGTCCGATCCGATTTCAACCATTAATGGGCTCGTTAAAGAGTTAATTAAAAAAAAAAAACTCCATACATACCGGAGTTGATTTCTTTATTTCAATTCTTAATATACTTGCGAGAATACAGACAAATATATATATATTTGTAAATAATGAATTATTTGCAATATATATACATATATTGTAAAATTATCATTAATATATAAATAAATTAAATGATTTGCAAATAAATATATGCATTAATTTTATTCGTTTGAATATAAATAGCCATATTATTAGCTTTTCTTATATATAATCGGTTAAAATTTATGGCAATTTTCAAAATGCGCAATAGGAAAATAATGTGAATACTTTTATTTGACTTCGGAAAACTGAAAATTTTTATTGATCTTCACCCGCATTGACGTTAAAATGTTCTTACGAGAAACTATTCGAAACCAAAGAATTCTTTCGAATATTTATAAGCTCTGAAAAAGGATGACTGTAAATAGGACCTAATTGGTTGTTACAGTGTGAGGTCTTGTATTACTTCAAAGATAAGCAATTTACTCATAAATTTGCCCCCATTGAGGTGCACAGAGTACTTTTGCAACCTACGCATGTTCCCTGTATGCACTCCCGTTGCATAAGAGGACAATGGGATTATGACAATTCAAAACGAACCGTTCTCTTTGGCTTTTCTCGTGTAGCACAGTGCCAAGGATAAATAGATAATTATCTTTAAAATTCAGTTCAGAAACGCCCTTCTCCAAATGCTAATCTTCACTTTGTTTAAATGTAAAATCTTCAAGATTTTATCAACTCTACCGAATATATTTCTTTAATAAAAATTTATTTTTGCTATTCATTGTAAATTTTTTTTTAAATTTTTAACAGAATGTAATAAATCAATAAAGGTTAAAAAAAAATTAAATATGTATAAGTTGAACCAAAAATTATAAAATTTAAATAAATAAAAATATATACATATATTAATAAACTAAGTAGCTTTTTAATTTTATTTATTTGATTGGTATATTTATGCTCGATACCACACTGATACTATTCCTTGGTATGGCTTCCAAAGAACCCATTATTTCCTTGAAGGAAATGGACGATAAATCGAACTAAGTAGTAAACCGATGGTGCGAGGTCTGGACCATATGGTGGATGAGGCTGGAGTTCGAACCCATGACGTACTTATAATAACCGCATACAATCTTTTCAGTTCTTCACAGCATAGTTCAGAACTCATAGAGCATCTATCAGGAACAAATTTTTGATGAGTAACATCTTCAAAATTCCAAAAAACACAAAGCATGTTTTTTTTTTTCTTCAAATTTCCCCCTTGCATCAGCCGTTTGACCGCAATATCTAGCTATTGATTACTAGTATTCGGATTTTCCCAGTAAACCCAATTTTCATGACAAGTAACAATATTCTGGTGAAATCTCTTATCAAAAGATTGTTCAATAAATTTTCACAAATTTCTACCAGGACCATTTTACTGCTCATTTTCACCTTCCCCAAAGAGAGTAGATGACGACTAACATTATCTTTAGACACACCACACTCCCTGCCAAGTTCGCGAGTACTTGTGGACGGATTTGACTCAACAGCTTCCTGCAGAACCTCATCACTATCCATTAATGGTCGCCCGGAGCCCTTCTTCCTTTCCAACGTCGTATCTCCACTGCTACATACTTCAAACCATGGCTGCGCAGTGCTCTGGTCATGGACACCTTACTCTTCATATTTAATAACTTGAGTTACTTCAGCGGCTGTAATTCTTCCGTACTGAAATTTCCTTATGTCTTAAATTACGAGAATTTCGATGGATACTGTCATGTTTATTCTTTGAAGTATAAACTGAAGCTTTTTTTGGAAAAGTTGAATGAAACGTAACATGCCTAAAGAATGCACTAAAGGGATTATTTAGAATCAGTACGTATTATATAGGATTAAAATATTTACAGCCCTTTGAAGTCTTGATTTTGAAAAAGCGCTAATTTATATTTATTTATTTTTATACTCTCCTTCATATATTTACTCCATTATAACTCTGCAATGTCTTTAAACATGAACACGGAAAGGATATTCCATTGTTCTTTTATTTCATAATAAATGCACGAAATTTCAGAATGGGGGAATTATAATTACACCTAATCAATATACATATATATTTCAATAAAGCTCTCAAAACATAGACTAAAATGGAAATTAGTGATTCTTTTAAAGCCATGTTTTTAATATTATTGATTTTTCTTCCCCGAATGAGGAGTGAGAGATTACCTATACGGTCAAAAAAATGTTTTTCCTATGCAGTGAGCATAATATTTAGTTTATAGTGATAGAACTGAGCATGGGGGAGTAAAATGGAGTTAATTAATAGAAAAAATGTTAATACTTTATTTTATTTAAGCAAGTGTAATAATTTTTGCTGTATATTTGTGTGTGTGCGTGTGTGCGGACACACACACACACATTAATTTAATTTCCTATTCAACCACCGAGGGAGGGGCAAAATATAGGAAACCACCCTATTCTAAGCTTCGTGGTTCAGTTCTAACTTACATTTTCCGAAAATACGTCGGGGAACTTACATAACCTGCAGCAGTAGGATTGAGGCCGACCCCGGCTCCCATTTTTATATATTTAAGATGTAATGAACATTAAATATTTGAATTAGTGCCCGAGTGAAAGTCTACGATCTGAAACACAAGAGGACGGAGACATTCAAGTTGTTTGCTCTTGGATTGCATATGGAGACCTTAGTGATGACTACACACTCCTCGAAGGAGACAATGGAAGTACCACCTGGTAGGTTTGATTACACTAGCCTCGGAGAGTAAACAACAGATCCCGATATAGTCAAATATCCAGGGGGGTAAATATTACCCTGACGAAACACCTCCACTATTTGGAGAAGCGTATAGCTTTAAATAGTGCTGACAGAGTATTTTTGGGCTCGGCTTTTACTATTTAGGAATTAGCTTTTTTATATATTTGGGAATTAGCTTTTACTAGAATCATTTTTATCGCAATAAAACTATTTAACAACTTAAAATCTTTAAAAGGATAATTGAAAAAGTCCGTCTCGCAGGAGCTAAATAATCTAAGCAGATTTTCCATGTTTCATTAGAGATAGATAAAACAAAATGTGGAAAATATAATGGGGAGAAAATACCCATTCATCGAAGTATACAATTGTAAATAACTTCAATAATAAGCATTTTTTGTCCGTAAATATCCCATGTCCGAGAAACTTATTTTAATACTAATTATTACAAAAATATTTTCTACTTCTTTAGAACCCCACTCCTCGACAGTCAATTTCAGCCTAATGTTAATTAAACGTTTATGGATCACATTTATTTTTAGCCCCTCTTATAAAGGATCGATGAAGATCTGTTGAAATTTTTCAAATTTTTTAAATTTGTGTAGCTTGATTTCTTAACGGCAAATTTTATAAGTCCAAAGTGGAGACTCTCATTAGCTAGTTTACCTCTTCTGCTTTTTCCGTGTAGCGGACTGTTACTTTTAAAGCTTTCTTTCTTTTTTTTTGCGATTATATATATTTATATGCAATGATGGTATATGTAAAAGATATATTTATCATTTTGAAGATTTAATTCTGTACAATTGGAGGATTTGTATTTCGAAGTACATATATATATGTGNTACATTTGGGTAATATATATATATATATCTTATACATTATTTAGAAGTTATGAAGCCAAAATTAGTATTAGAGCTACTTGTAGCAAACTTGGTTTAGCTTGTAAATATAAATATGGTTCTGGGTGAGAAGGGGGAAATTAATATTAATGGTACTGTTATATTCACAAAAAAATCTATAATAAATATATAAGTTGTAAAATCTAATTTTCTTACTTTTACGATCTATAAAATATTTAAGAAAAAGTTTGTTCTTGAATAAATTTTACGAATATAACTAAGATGGATGAGCCCTTCCCCTTACGGAGCTAGAGCAATGGTTAGTTGTCATACCATTTTCCTCTTAATAGTGTATTTTACATCAATTTTATTGATACCTATGGAATATGCTTAGTTTATGCAACCCCTGCGTGGCGGACATTTTCTCGAAGATTAAAGTTCCATTTTCCAGTCGACAATTATCGTTACTTCCTTCGTTCCCTTTTGAGTGAAGTGTCCCGTCAAGGAAGGGTTGGTGTCTCGTCGAAAGCCTCGGACAGCCCTGCATAAATAATGCACTGCTATCCGAGGAAGGGGGGGATCAATTTGGCTAATGCAGGGAGAGGGGGGCAAGAACGCCATCTCGCTCCGGTGTCAAGCTGCGCCCTCTCTCCCCCACCCCTCTCCTGCTCTGGAGGGTGGTTTTCCGAAACCCTGACCGAGGAATAGGGGTGAAAGCAATAAATAAGACGTCTGATCAGCGGCATTCAGGCAAACTTTCCTACATTTATTAAGGCAAGACATAAATCTAACATTTTTATAGAAAAAAGACAAGAAATGGCGTGGGGAACCTAAGGAATAACTTCATTCAGCAAAATCTTTCCATACTTCCTTTTTATAATCTTTAGCAAGTTTATCGTAAAAAAAAAAAAAAAAAAAAAAAAAAAAAAAAAAAAAAAAAAAAAAAAAAAAAAAAATGGTCAACATGAGAAAAAAAAAATAGTCAATATACATATTCACACATTTGTCTGCACGTGTTCCCACTACCGCAACATTAAAAATTAATAATTGAATTTGGTATTGAAGTTTATTTTTGTAAACTATTAAATGAATTCGGTAATGGCCCTTATCAATCAGGAGAGTGGGACAGAGGGGTTTAAGAGAAGATCAATTTGAAAAATTGTTAATGTATTTCTTATTGTTACAGATAAAAAAAATATAGTAATAATATATCTAGAATATAAATATATAGCGTTTCTATTCTAAATAGAATATAGAATAATAAACTAATTATATTCAAGAATATAATTTTTAGCATTTCGTAGGCCCCCTTATTTTTTAAAATATAAATACTGGATTTGTAATTTTAGCTTTTTATTCCTATAAAAATAAAAAGATTTAAACAATTATTTCTGGTGTTATAGGGGAAAGTTAAAATGTATTACTATAATATTTTCGATTATTTTGAGTAAAAAAACAGTATAACATAGCAAGCGTAAAATGTATGCCCCTAACTTTTGTGTATTTAAGAAAGAAAAACGCTGGCTAAGGAAGATGTTTACAAATATAACTGCGATACCTGAGCGCTTCCACCTCTCTTCTTCAATGGCCAAAATAAAAGAAAGCTTAATGGTCTTATCTTATGTATTCATCGTTCTCTCTGAATTCTAAGTAAAATTTTCTCTTTAACACTCATTTATATTACTCTTTAATAAAATCTGCTTATATTACGAAGCTCTTCAGTAGTGAACAATGTATTTATGTATTTTTTATATTACATTTAAGATGTGTAATCACGCGATTAAGTGAATTATTTGATTTTTAAAGCCAAAACTTAAAAAGCTTTGTCCTTTTGGCTATTGAATGATAGGAAGAGGACCAATGAAGAAGAATTTTATCTTAAATTCATTCCAATTTTACTATAAACAATTAATAAGAGGGAAAATAATAAAAAAATCTATCTATCCCTGTCAGGACTCGAACCTGGATCTCCTGCTTNAAATATATCTTTTACATATACCATCATTGCATATAAATATATATAATCGCAAAAAAAAAGAAAGAAAGCTTTAAAAGTAACAGTCCGCTACACGGAAAAAGCAGAAGAGGTAAACTAGCTAATGAGAGTCTCCACTTTGGACTTATAAAATTTGCCGTTAAGAAATCAAGCTACACAAATTTAAAAAATTTGAAAAATTTCAACAGATCTTCATCGATCCTTTATAAGAGGGGCTAAAAATAAATGTGATCCATAAACGTTTAATTAACATTAGGCTGAAATTGACTGTCGAGGAGTGGGGTTCTAAAGAAGTAGAAAATATTTTTGTAATAATTAGTATTAAAATAAGTTTCTCGGACATGGGATATTTACGGACAAAAAATGCTTATTATTGAAGTTATTTACAATTGTATACTTCGATGAATGGGTATTTTCTCCCCATTATATTTTCCACATTTTGTTTTATCTATCTCTAATGAAACATGGAAAATCTGCTTAGATTATTTAGCTCCTGCGAGACGGACTTTTTCAATTATCCTTTTAAAGATTTTAAGTTGTTAAATAGTTTTATTGCGATAAAAATGATTCTAGTAAAAGCTAATTCCCAAATATATAAAAAAGCTAATTCCTAAATAGTAAAAGCCGAGCCCAAAAATACTCTGTCAGCACTATTTAAAGCTATACGCTTCTCCAAATAGTGGAGGTGTTTCGTCAGGGTAATATTTACCCCCCTGGATATTTGACTATATCGGGATCTGTTGTTTACTCTCCGAGGCTAGTGTAATCAAACCTACCAGGTGGTACTTCCATTGTCTCCTTCGAGGAGTGTGTAGTCATCACTAAGGTCTCCATATGCAATCCAAGAGCAAACAACTTGAATGTCTCCGTCCTCTTGTGTTTCAGATCGTAGACTTTCACTCGGGCACTAATTCAAATATTTAATGTTCATTACATCTTAAATATATAAAAATGGGAGCCGGGGTCGGCCTCAATCCTACTGCTGCAGGTTATGTAAGTTCCCCGACGTATTTTCGGAAAATGTAAGTTAGAACTGAACCACGAAGCTTAGAATAGGGTGGTTTCCTATATTTTGCCCCTCCCTCGGTGGTTGAATAGGAAATTAAATTAATGTGTGTGTGTGTGTCCGCACACACGCACACACACAAATATACAGCAAAAATTATTACACTTGCTTAAATAAAATAAAGTATTAACATTTATTCTATTAATTAACTCCATTTTACTCCCCCCTGCTGAGTTCTATCACTATAAACTAAATATTATGCTCAATGCATAGGAAAAACATTTTTTTGACCGTATAGGTGATCTCTCACTCCTCATCCGGGGAAGAAAAATCAATAATATTAAAAACATGGCTTTCAAAGAATCACTAATTTNCATTGTCTTTGTAGCATAACAATATTGAAGTAGCAACACACTTCTCAAATTCAACAACAATAAAAATTCAGAAATTTGCTTATTTACTGTGAAAATTTTTTGTGAAAAAGTTTTGAGTAGCTTGAAACAAGCTACTACTACTTGGACAATTGACTATTAAAGAGTTAAAAAGCATTTCAATATCCTTTTAATTTCTGAACAAGTGAACGGAAAACATTTTTATCGCCTCCTGTGCTTGAATGTAAGTGAAAAACTTACACATATCTCTGGGATGGAATGCTTGCGTCACGTTGAGAGGGGAATGATTAAATCGCTTCCAGGAAGCATTTCTTCTTCAAGCGAAAAGCCATATTGATTTAAATGAGAAAATCCAGAACTTAGAGGCAGGCCATGGAAGCCTCACTTATTATGCAGAGTGCTGGTACATCCTAAAGGAATCACTACCGATATCGACTGAGAATTCCTCCATGGGGTTCTAAGGAGATCCGCAAAGCCAAGGTTCAAGGTTCAAGACTGGCAGGAGATTCCAGGAGTTTCTGGAGAAAGGAAGAATTCTATCCTTGATGATCCAACAACTTCGGAAAGGTTTAAACCAGATAAACTTGCCTCGATGAACTACTCCTTCGCACAAAAAAGTTATAAAATAAGAATATATAATTCAATTCTTTAAGATGTATTTATTAATTAGAACTAAAGCGTATCTGACTTGTTTATTTTTTTTTTTTACAAAAATATTGCATTTAAACCTAAATTTTAATATAGCACCTCTTTCTCTCTCTGTATATTATTTGTTTTAAGTTCCATGCACTCAGAAAATAACGAATAATAAATTTAAAACAAAATAAATTTTGCTGAACTGGGTTGAAGTCGGAAAAGGTTTTTTTTTAAATTGTACAGCAATTTTCTAAAAATCGTTTCTATTATTTACAGCAATGTGCTTTTTAAGTCCTACATCTTATCTGTATAGCCCAGAATCTCCCAGTTTGGGTATAAAAGAGGGACTCATTGAGAGATATCTTGTCTCTGAAGATGAGATTGTGGATGTTGACAGCGCTTATCTGTAAATAATAAATCAAATTGTAGGAAGATTGGAGTGCGGTGGAAATAGCAAAAGCTTTTTTCTTTATCCAATCTGCTTTCCGCATTACTAATGATATGTTGTCGTTAAGAAATTCTCTTTTAAACGCGTCAGATTCAACTATTATTTGCAAACAGTAAATATATGCAGACTAGATACTTATAAAATATTCTCCACTCTCAGCCTCAGACCATCAGAGAGAGATTACAAACATTTTAATTCTTAGATAGGTCCCTACTTATGTAATTTATTTTCCTCGTTATATTATAATATAAAAATGATACATTTGAGATATATTTTTTTAAATATATAAAATTAAATAAGACAATGATAACCTGCACAGATAATTGTATTTTATATAATATATAATTTAAGGTTTTTTAAATTTAAATTTATTTATGAATGGTTAAATACTTTTTTTTATATGTATTTACTATAAAACCAAATGATTATGCTTGTATTTATCTACCAACTGAAATTAAGTTAAGGATATGTCTCCTTGTTAAGTATCATTATTTGGTGTATTATAGTTAACTACCTAT
>KZ807321.1:408631-422486 GCA_000696205.2 Oncopeltus fasciatus | reverse complement strand
TTTATACTCCGCAGTTTGTTGTGTGCTGGTTCTAGCATCCATGCATTTTCCCAGTCTTGGAGTGCCATTTTCCTTAGCCAGTTTTTAAGGTCATCTGGTTCGAGGATACTTAGAGGAGGTTCGAACATACCGGCTGCTTCCTTTGCAGCTTTGTCTGCCTTTCTGTTTCCTGGAATTCCAACATGCGACGGAAGCCAGAGAAAGTTAACGGTTTTCCCTAGTAAATCTACAATTTTGAGGAAGTGAGTTATTTTCAAAACCAGGGGAGTTGGCTTATTGAAGTTCTTTATTCTTTGTAAGCTTGGTATTGAGTCAGTACATATTATGAAATCCTTTCCATTGGATGAGATAATGTAACACAGTTATACAAAAGATAATCGTAAAAGAAATTACTTTTTACACTTATTCTGTCCCATAAAATATTTCTTCACGGATGATTTTCCCAATTTAAATTAAGATCTACATTATTTCAACCAAAAGTAAAATATTTCTAGGAATTGTAAAGAAAAGTCTCAAGAAAAAATTTATTTTATATATTATATACGTAGAAGGGCCCACTCTCTACCCGAAATTACATTCTTTATTCTCTTTCTTAATTAAATATTTCTGAAAAATGTAAAGGAAATTAAATTACACTTTACACTTTAAATTTATTTTTTGCAACGCTAATAACAAGGAAGATATTAAATTTTTGTCTCCTTCCAAGACCCTAGGCCATCAACCGATTTCAGTCACGATCGTTTTAAAAAATAAGCTCAAGTGTTGTTTTGGTTTCATCATTTTGAAAATTGAAGACCATAAAGCGCCTAAAAACAAAGGTATATGCATATTTAAATGTAGGTGTTAAATTTTTAACCGTCTCCGATGGATTTATCATCTCCAATTTATGTTCGGTAATGATACTACGGTATTTTTAAAAGTTTAAAAGAAAGAAAGAAAATTGCAAGTCCCATTAAAAACACATTTTTTTGAAATTCACAAGAATTTAGTTGTTCAGCACCTCGAATTACATCAAACCTCTTATGGAAGTGTGAACAGTCCTGGAGTGCCTGGAGTCTGAAGATCATTCGCAAACGAAGATAGATTGTTGATCGGCTCAGCCAATCCGGGGTCTGATCAGTCCATTAACAGGGTCAACAAAGGGGGTAGTAGGCAAACTTCTCGAGGGTTATCAAGTTTTATCAATAACACCCCCTGTAGGAGAGAAGCACGCCCGGCTATGTTTACATACCCACCCCTTGGATATCATCCACACCTCCCCTGAGTTTACGAATTTCAATAGATACACGGTTTGTCACCCAATGATATTTCAAATTTACAAATTTCCAGAAAAATTTTGAAGCCTTCACAGTATTTTAGGAAAATCTCAATAATCAATCATTATTAATCGATTGAGAAAGAATTAAAATTATAAAATCCGCGTTTTAAATTTTTTTTACTACAAGTTCTTAATAAAATAATTTGTAATATTTTCTTGAATACTAGTGTTTTCATTGATAAATTAAACAAATTAAAAGGAATGANTAATTTTATTTTAGAAAAAAATGAAAGTGTCATTTGTATAGTAGTTAATTTTATTTTAGAAAAAAATGAAAGTGTCATTTGTATAGTAGTTAATTTTATTTTAGAAAAAAATGAAAGTGTCATTTGTATAGTAGTTAATTTTATTTTAGAAAAAAATGAAAGTGTCATTTGTATAGTAGTTAATTTTATTTTAGAAAAAAATGAAAGTGTCATTTGTATAGTAGTTAATTTTATTTTAGAAAAAAATGAAAGTGTCATTTGTATAGTAGTTAATTTTATTTTAGAAAAAAATGAAAGTGTCATTTGTATAGTAGTTAATTTTATTTTAGAAAAAAATGAAAGTGTCATTTGTATAGTAGTTAATTTTATTTTAGAAAAAAATGAAAGTGTCATTTGTATAGTAGTTAATTTTATTTTAGAAAAAAATGAAAGTGTCATTTGTATAGTAGTTAATTTTATTTTAGAAAAAAATGAAAGTGTCATTTGTATAGTAGTTAATTTTATTTTAGAAAAAAATGAAAGTGTCATTTGTATAGTAGTTAATTTTATTTTAGAAAAAAATGAAAGTGTCATTTGTATAGTAGTTAATTTTATTTTAGAAAAAAATGAAAGTGTCATTTGTATAGTAGTTAATTTTATTTTAGAAAAAAATGAAAGTGTCATTTGTATAGTAGTTAATTTTATTTTAGAAAAAAATGAAAGTGTCATTTGTATAGTAGTTAATTTTATTTTAGAAAAAAATGAAAGTGTCATTTGTATAGTAGTTAATTAAATTACAGAGAGGAGAAAAAGCGAAAGTGTCATTTATATAGTAATTAATAAAATTATAGGGAAAAAAACGAAAGTGTCACTTGTATAGTAGTTAATTTTTTATAGAAAAAAAATGAAAGTTTCATTAGTATAGTAGTTAATTAAATCATAGAGAGGAGAAAAAGAGAAAGTGTCATTTATATAGTAATTGATTAAATTATAGGGAAAAAAACGAAAGTGTCATTTGTATAGTAGTTAATTAAATTTTAGAGAAAAAAAAAACTGAAAGCGTCATTTGTATAGTAGTTAATTTGATTATAGGGGAAAAACTGTATCAAGGAGAAAACCCAGATAGAGTAACATGAACGACGCAGTAACCAGACGGAACAGAAATGAGAGAAAATAAACAGTGCAGAGTACTAAGATTGAGAGTAGAATTCAATAGTAGTCTGAAGTGGAGAGCTATGTACGTTATGACACATCTTAAAGAACTAGTTATTTTTTGCATGTGTAGCTCCTTATCAAAGTATGTAATAATATATATATAGGTATCAATATATCATCATATACCAATATAGGTACCAATATCATGGAATGCTTTGGCTCCGCATAGATTTTAGACGGATGAGTGAATGTGAACGAGGAATGGTTGGCTAATTTTCCTTATATTTTGCCAATGTTTCGCCTTGCAATGCTAGCGTCAAATCTAGAAATCCTGGCAGGACAGTTCCATGGGAGCCGGTCAAAAGTGAGGCTCTCCTTACGATTCTGTCAAATTCCATGATCCCCGCCCCCCTGCAAGGATTCCACTTCATTTACATACAACACTTCGTCATAAAACTTGGCGGTTTATTTTGAATTTCATTCAGATCTGGCAAGTAGAGCGTGTACCAGAATAGTAGTATGCCCACACATTCACCCACCCAGAATGATAAACTTGATAAAATCTCGTAAACAACTCACAACAAAGTGTTTATGTAAAAATATCCGTACTATAAAAAAGCATGGTCATTTTTTTATGGGAAACAAAAATTTTGTATAATTACTTTATTATTATTATAAGTTATAATTATTAATTGGTTATCACTGAGGATGTTGGATGTGAGTGTCAGTCACAGGAATAAAATATTTTTAAGCTAAATATTTCAAACAGGTTTCAAATATTTAATTCCTTCTTCAGGGCCTACAAAACGCCAAAAAATGAAATTATGTTAAAGACCAGTAATACTGTTAATTTATAATAAAAATAACTATTTTAAAATGCAATACTACAAATGGATTAAATAAATAGACGGAATTTTGGTTTATAAATGTTTCACTCCTATGACCGACAACCACATTCTTTATTTGTATAATATTTTTTTAAATAAATTGGAAAAAACGCATAAAATTATGATAATGTAGTTGAGTCCCATTTTGTACGATTCATGAATATAGTAACGGATAAAAATCCAGAACGAGAGAAAATTTCATTTTTAAATTATTAATGTATTCATATGTGAGATGTAGATTAGGCATACGTAGCCATTTAGAGAAGCAAATATAACTTCCAGCTCAGATTTTCTATAGTAATGTAAATCCTTACCTTCTCTCAATGTGCTTGTATGACGATTTCGTAGATGTTATATTTTTAGTCGTAAAAAAAAAAAACGTAAAATTTATTGTTGCAATATTGTAAAAAATTAAATTCACATAAAAGTAAAGTAAAATAATAAATAAAAAACTAATAAAATTCAATCGTTTGAATCAATCAAATAAATGATTTAATTACATTTTTGCGGCATATACTCAAGTTCATAGATTTTACTATTTTTTGGTGAAGACTGCTCCTTCAGCGCCCGTCTTTTAAAAAATATTTTGAAATTAAGTATACAATTTTTTGCATCTATAAAATACACAGATAAAATCGTGAATAAACTTGAATCGCATACATTTAACATATCACATAATAACCTGATCACAGATTAAGTTATCCTAATACACTTCTAAGTGAAATATATTTTATTTGACTAACTGTTTTGAATGTCTGAGTACATCATATTCTTAAATATAAACTTAAGTATAATTATGCTCATAAAAATAGTTGTTGTTTTAATAATAATGATAATAAATCATTATTACTGTGTATAAAAATTAATCAAATAATAAATTGAAATAATTAATCTTACTGATATAATAAATAAAATTATTATGTTATTAAGTTAGTAAATAATGCAATTATTAATTATTTAATGTTAGAAATTTTTTATAAAACACGTTTTTTTGTGTGTGTGTGTGTGATGAATCTGTCATGAATTAATTTTTTAGTTTAATTTATTATTATATTTATCTCTAGTGACGGATTTTACTGTTAAATAAGTAGAATGATTTCCAATGCTGTGTTTACACAAAATATTATTCCCCCTTCACCCCTCTCCACCACCTACCTTCCACAAATGAAAAATACATAATGCTACATAGTAAAATTTGAAATATAATTTCCAACGAAAATAATTATATCAGTCTGAAATAATAATACTCAAACACATGAGCAAATTTGGATCTCAGTGGACTCGGTTTTAAATACTTATGTACAGGAAGGACCTTCTCCCTATCTCTAATAACTCTTGTCATTTTAAATTTTAGCGGGATGTCTGTTGAACTTCTGATAAAATAAAAATCATAATATGATTGATTATATTCTAGTTTTAAGAGTAACAATTAGATTGAATCTACAAGAATCATTCAAAAGGATATTTTTCTTACAACACAAAATTAGAGTAGCGCTAATAATATCTGCGACAACGAAAAAAAAAATTGACTCTCCATTCAGAAAGTTGAAATAAAAATCATACCTAGAAATAAAAAAAATGATTTCTACATCAAATACAAAAATTTGGCTGTCACCATTGCAGTCCTACAAAAACCAAACATATATATTATGCAAAAAAAAAAACTTTAACTTTAAGTAGTTCAATGATATTCATTCAAAGTTGTTTTATAAAAAAAAAAGNCCAACTAAAGAATATTAAGCCAAGTTCCAGAGCGCAAGTTCAAATTCTCCTAGCTAATTCATAATTGTAAAGCTGCCAATTAATTTATATATTAACTATTAAAATTCTTACCATTTTAAAATATTAATATTTCAGTAAAGTAAAACTAAAGACATACGAGTCACCACTATTTCTGTTGAACAGAACTACCAGGAGTAACACAAAGATCCTGAATCTTTCGACTCTTCTTTATTTCTTCTGCAGTCCATAGTAGGGGATACAGTTATTTACTCAAAATAATGATATTTCTCTTTAATCAATGTTCAGTATTTATCCCCGAGAGTTCATTTACAAAGCAATACCATTCATAAATAATCGAACATGAAAGTGAAAATCAAATTGAATGTATCCACTGAAGCAAATCAGATTAAATCAAATCAATTTTACCTGTTAACACTTAAAGAATTATATTGCTTTTTAGATATATTTATATATTTTTTTCAATACTTAAAAACTGCTTAAGACTTACCAGAAGACCATTTGTCCTCTGCTGAACATACACACCAAAGTTGTTACGTTGACTATTCTTCTGAGACTTAGCTTTTAAATTATAATGAGAAATAGCCAATATGTAGAACTTATCATCAAAGTGAATTTCAAAGCTTCTATTGTCAAATGTATATATCTGATTCCCATCCACAGTGCACAAAGCTGTAATGAAAATTGTAATAAATTCATACTATAATTGAGCATTTGGGGTTTAAACATATATATAAGAGCAGGACTGATCACACCCTGTTCCCGAAAAAATTACATGATAGTGTATCCAATTCTGTGTATAATGTGTGTGTGAAATTAATCTCTAATATATGTTCAAGAGCACTTGACAACATGTGGGTCATGTGGTGGATAAAGATCCCTTAGGTCTATAAGACCAAAAAAAAAATATATATATATCTATAATTTAATCAATATAACTTACTAACCTACTAAATATTTATATTAATTAGTTCATAATTGATTAATGTTATTGGACAAATATGTTATTAAGGAACAACTTATTGATGGATAAACAAATTTTTGCTTGTATTTAAAAAAAAAAAAATTAGTTTTTTGAGGAGCAAAATCGGAAAGATGGAATCAACGTGTGTGTGTGCCTGTGTGTATGTATATATATTTTCGGGAAGACTTTCATCTCAATGGAATGAATAGAGCCCATGTCGGAAAAGAATAAAGATCTCCAACAGCTTATAACTTTAAATAAGTCATTTACTATTGTCCATGTATAACTTTAATGGAATATTTGAAGTCAGATTGGCAGAGACATGGACCTTTTGGTTCCTCTCGAACAGATATAGCCGTTAAGGATAAAAATAAAAGATGTATAAGTGTTAATTATTTATAATTTCTTATTAATAAGAGAATCTTTAAATTACTTAATAAAAACATATTTTACCCAGATTTTGGCTTTTTTACATAAAAATAATTCCACATAATTAAAAGCACTGAATAATTAACAAATAAATTAGGCTAAACGTACCTTTAATTAAAGAATCTGCATTATTTTCAAAGTAAGTGTAAACCTCACCTGAAGAAAAAAAATGAAAATAACATGTAATTAAAATTTATGGTAAAAATAAAACATAAGAATATGAATAATTAAAATCATTAAAAAAAATTAAAATTTTTTTTTTGTTTTAATGAAATTTTTTTTTTAAATTTGCACTGAAATGTGTCTTATCAAATGTTAGACCTAAGTTACTTTCTCTTAAATAAAAAGAAATGTTTAAGTACGAAGGGACTCGAACCCACGTTTTTTTTAATTATTAGCCCCTGGAAGTCTTCATGGACGGGCGAAGTAGTTATTGAACTCCACTAATGTATCTTCAGTCAGTTGACTAGAGATACATTCATCGAGTTCTATACATGAGGTACGACAAAGGAGACCTACAAAAATAATCATTAGTCCTTGTGATAATAATTTTTAATTTTTATTTAAAAATAAAAAGTTTATGTCACGGTAGGGGGGTAAAAGAGAGAGAGAGAGAGAGAGAGTGAGAGAGAGAGAGAGACAGAGAGAGAGAGAGAGAGAGAGAGAGAGAGAGAGAGAGAGAGAGAGAGAGAGAGAGAGCGTGAGAGAGAGAGCGAGAGAGTGTGGGAGGGAGAGGGAGAGAGAGTGTGGGAGGGAGAGGGAGAGAGAGGGAGAGAGAAAAGAGAGCGAAAATTGAACTATACTGATAAAAATTTGTAATTATCAAAAGTCGATATGTGAATGGCTATATATCCTTGAAGTAAAGTAGTGTATTAATTATTAGTCCAGCAGTAAAAGTCATTTTATTTTATTTTTATTTTTTCTAATTGGGAATGGGGTCGATGGACCCCTTCTCCCTGCAAGGTGATGACCATTTATTTGTTTTATTGTTGATTTTATTACATTTTTTATATATATGTATATTTTTTTAAATCTATTTATTGTATCCGACATCAAATTACAAGATGTTAAATAACATAATTTTATTTTCTAAAAAAAACAATTAATTTAAAGTCATGGCCATTTATTCACATAGCTAAGAATACAAAAATTGGCTATAAGTGATTGAACGAATGAAATAAGTTAATGGGAAATATACTTCTCAGTAAAAGAAAATAAGGGTTGGAAATCACCTGGGAATATCTCCAGGGTTGTATTTTACATTTCACGGAAACATTGGCTTCTGATCACTTATTGAAGAACTGCTACTTTTCATCGNCTTATGAGAAAGGAGAAGTTCTTGAACGCCTATAGCTACATTCCAAGTAAAAACAATAAAATTCCATTATTTATGGCGTAGATTCTATAGGGTACTAAAGAAATATGAGAGTAAATCATGTATGCAACAGATCATATGAATACATTACCAGAGCAGCTCTATAATACTTGTAAATAAATATATGGAATGTTCTCTCAAATGTATTCAGTAAACTATTATAAATTCAAGAGCATGTGACCCTGATGTTTCGTTTTAATAGATATGCAGAATGCTAAACAGTGAATAACTATTTCTTTGTAAAGTAAACTAATAAACAAATACTAATATCCATTTTAATTATGAATTTTTCTGTGGAATGTTTCTGGTTTTATATACTCTCAATGATTTGACTCTTGAAACACTAGCTCAACTAAGATAGTAGAAATATTTTAATCGCCAAAATCGGTTTTCTTTTTATTTAATGTACATTCAAATAAAACACAATTGACAAATATATTTATTCTATTAAAATTAGAATACTATTACGTCATTTCCTTTTCTGTTGACTTTATAAAAATGTGGATTTTAAAGAAATTTGGAAAGTAGCTACCTCCAAGACGTAAGAAATTAAAAGTTTATTGAAAATATTGAAAGCTATGTATAGATAAAATTTTAAATGAAAGTAAAATCAATTTGAAAAATTATTTAAATAAGTTATGTAACAATTTTCTTTATGCTTAAAATTTCAGTAACTGTAATAATTTCATTAATTATGACAATTACTCTCAATGTCCAAGTGACATTATGAACTGTCAAATTTCCAAGTATTTTCAGTTCTGAAGCTATGGGAAGGAAGTGACAATATATCATCCATTTATTGAAAATAGATTTTGGCAAAATTATTTTAAGTTATCACTATAAAGACAATTAATTTCCTTTAAAAGTACTGACAAATAATATGGTTAAGCCCATTACAAACCGTCATATTCTTCCTTTCTCATCATTCCAAGTTTTATTACTCCATATGTTTTACCTTCTAACACCTAGCGCTATCTAGAAGTATGTTTTCGGGCAAATAGTTTTAGACATCTTGCCTTTAATTGGGCAAATAACCTTACACATAAGGTAAGATTTAATATATGTAAAAACAAAAATATTTATAATAAACAAACAGAAAGGGATAAACTGAGGTCAGTTTTTTAAAATATTATAAGTAACGCTTAATATAGTCAATATCCTAATATAGTATATCCTATATTATTAACTCTCTTAACCCTCATTATCAGTGTGACCACAGACAGTATAATTGCACTACTTAAAATTACAGATTAAGTGATTACAATATTTAAATATATCTATTTATAAAATTTAAAGCATAATTTAATATTAAATGGTAAAAATTAACAAATGGAGGGGCAAATAAATGTATTATATTGCACATATTTCGCATTTGTCGTTTTGAGCGCTTTTTATTTGTTCCTGGTTGTATATTTATGTTCCTTCCATCCTAGTTATAAGTGACTTTTTTGTAACTTTATACTCTCAAAGCTGCAATATAAAATGAACATTACTTTATCTTGTCAAATTATCAATAAAATTAATTTGTATTGACTTAAACGTAATAATTTATATTAAGTAATAAAATCTTGATATTATTGTTCATTATTTGCTTAAAGAAAATGGAAAAAAATTCCAAAAAGGATACTCTTGGTTTGAGTGAAAGAAGTCAGTGTCTATCTAGATGAGGACTGACATAGTCCACTCTCTAATCAGAGTCCTACTCAGCCTTCTGGGAGAAGGTGGGCAGAGGCCAACTCAATTTTCTCTTATGGGATATCGCCCCCTCCCCCTTCTCTAGATCCCGAGGGTCCCATCTCCCTCTTGACCGGCACAGATTTGATTTCCACCTCCCCGTTGCCCGCTAAGACTTTTCACCCTAGACCTGCTCCTTCCACGTCCTTCCGGCCCATGCTGCCCTCCTGCTAATGGGTCTTCTTATCAAGATCAGTATCCTGATAAGGAGGGATTCAATTCTGCACTGTTACTCATGAATAGATATGTGATTTTGACGCATTTCTCAGAGTCTGTGCCGAAAAACTGTTTTGGACAGATATCTAGCTGATATCAAAGATTGTATCCGGGTCAGGATATCCATCAGCATATAGCTTATTTCAACAATTAATTGTTTCTCAAAACATTAACAGAGGCCTGTATATTTAATTTTTCACTAAATACTTTAGTGTGATTCACTCAAAAAATTGTAATCGTCTATTCTTCAAAACCCAAAATATTTGAATTAACAATAAATTTGATTAAAATATTTCAGCCCATATCGTTTTATTAAATTTTTCATTGTCAAATTGATTATTTTGAATATGGGTTCAGTTTTAAAGAACGTGATTTAACGATTAACATTCCAAACTGAAAAATGAACGAATTTTCCCTAACAAATGAAACGTGGCATTGACAATATGTCAATTTCGGCTTTCTACCAATTCAGATTTCTGCCTTATTTATCATTAAACAAATTTTGTGAAGAGGGGATCATAAAATTTAATGAATGCATTCTTCAATATTTTTATTTTTTTAAGTATTTTTAAAATGTTACAATATTTAATTAAAATATTTTCCATAACTCTTTTAATAAGGTTGAAATTAACGATTTTATATTCGGTCTCCCGCTCATACCCCACTCACACCCTTAATCAGCAGCTATAAAAAAAACTAATCAAAAGTTTATTAAATACATCGCAATTCAATAAAATACCACTGTTAAAAATTTAATGAAGATACTTAATAAAATACAGTTACCACTTATGAAATATAATAATTAAATATATTCAAAATCACTTATATACAGTTAGATTTTTTTATTCTGTTCCCTTGCACTAAAAATTGTTAAAATTTGCTTGGGATTAAATACCACAAAAAAAATTAATATTTTATAGTGCACATATTTCGCATTTGTCGATTTAGAGAGCTGTATTTGTTTGTATTATTTGTTTCTCGGTTATACTTAACTTCCCCCATCATAGACAAACAATTTAGTCAAGGCCGGTATTTCAAGAATATATTTTTCCTTTCAATATAGCTGAAAATACAAACGAACAATGTACAGTTTAAAATTATTACTATTTATAGCATAGTAAAAATATTGTGTAAGATTTTCTATTTGTCACCTAAAAATCATTTCACGTTTTTTAGTCATTCAGAAATTTCCACTACCTAACCGAGACTAAAAAGTAAGTACTTGGAGTTAAGTCTTGTACAACTGCACATCAATATATCACCTAACCTAGGTAACCTAACCTCATTATCAGTGGGACCAGATGCAGTACAATAGTACTTTTAATAATTTAAGATATATTGTATTTCATAAATTGTTTCAAATATATAAATAAATCTATTTATTAAAATGTAAGCAATTAATAAAATTGAAAGACAATTTAAAGAGCTAGTTAATATATGTAAAAACAAAAATATTTATAATAAACAAACAGAAAGGGATAAACTGAGGTCAGTTTTTTAAAATATTATAAGTAACGCTTAATATAGTCAATATCCTAATATAGTATATCCTATATTATTAACTCTCTTAACCCTCATTATCAGTGTGACCACAGACAGTATAATTGCACTACTTAAAATTACAGATTAAGTGATTACAATATTTAAATATATCTATTTATAAAATTTAAAGCATAATTTAATATTAAATGGTAAANACGTTCGGTTTCTATGTGGGTGGGGCGCATGCTGGTCTAGACCTACCTGTTTAGTTATGTCTGTTATACTGTGGTGAAACATTGTGTGACGGTAAGAAGTATTTAGTATTTCGTTACGGAAGTGTACAGAACTACATAGTGTGTTTGAACTGAAACGTTTCCTAATGGCTACCTACACGTCGAAAGTGCGAAAACAGCCCCGATTCGTTTTGTTATACATGCGGCAGTTTTATCATTCCCAGTCAAAGGACAAAGATCAGTACATTAGTCAGACTAGAATATTTTGTCTATTTTAAAGTGAAACTTGGTGATCAAGATAAAGCATAGGCACCTCATAAACTGTTTACGGATGTGGACAAGGGAAACACGTGCTAAGTTTCCATTTGGTATACCTATGATTTGGCGCGAGCTCAAAGATCATTCAAGTGATTGTTACTTTTGTATCGTGAAAATATTGGGATATAACAAGAAAAACAAATGTAAAATAGAGTATCCTAGTTTACCGTCAGCTATACGCTATGTACCGCATTCAGTCCAAGTCCACGTGCCAGTTTTCAATGAATTTTCCTCTTTGAAAGAAGGAGAATACGGATATAGTGCAGATGAAAGTGAATCCTTTGAGAGTCATGGAAGCAAGGTATCAAGGTAGATGGGACGTACATATGATAGCTGACTAGTGTTGGAGCATCACACTTCCAGAAAACAGAAAAACGTGTTTATATATACATATATATTATAAACCCGACTAAGTTTTAACCTACCCTCATTATCAGTGTATCCATAGACAGTATAACAGTACTTTTTATAGGTTCACATAAAATTTTTTTTTTAAAATGATAACAATATATTAATAAAACTATTTATTAAAATGTAAACAATAATTCATTATTAAATGGTAGTAATTAACAAATAGAGTGGTAACAAAATGTTTTATATTGCACATAATATGAACATATAATATTCTATATAAGGAAGATATTAAAACTGGTATGTACTATATTAAAAGATATTCATTACATTAAAAAAATTGAGCTTAGTTTATCTTTATCTGTTTGTTTATAAAATATATTTTTATTTTTACTTATATGAAACATTTATTTAAATAGTCTTTTAATTTCATTGGATTCTATGTCCAAAATCTTACCATTTTTATAATTCAATTCATATACAGTCTTTAAAGTGCGTTGGGCTAATGCATTGCTATATTTATTTATATTAATATTGGCCTCATAGCTATTATTTTATTACTAATATATTGGCTGGTCTCACCCATATATTCCTAAACACAGTCATGGTATATTATATAGTATATTGATAAGTCCTTCATTTGGCTTTTCAGTCTTGTGTATAGTTCTTATGTTTTTTGTTCTTTTAACTCATTGCTAAATTGTTTTCTTTTAAAATGGTTGTGGTCACATTTATATTGATAGTTGGTTACATTAACAAGGTTATGCATTGATGCACAGTTGTACAAGGCTTAACTTAAATGCTAAATAATTAGTCTTGTTAAGTTTACAGAAATTTCAAAATAATAACAATAAAAAAGAAAATATAGCAATAACATATATAAGGAAATATCACATTTCAGGGAGAAAGGGCATCGACCTCACTCCTAATAAGTTGAGGCATTAAGGCCCAGGAGGTCACGAGGCCATCTCTGCCTAAATCGCCGAGGAGGACTGTAAGGATTAGAGCCCGACAATAGGGATTGAGCATGTGGATTAGGAAGAAATTGAAGTTTTCTTTTGAAGAGCTTGAATATGTGATCCGTTGTAAACAGATACGAGCTCTGGAATCGATAAGGAAATCGAACTGTAGTATATTACAGAATTGATACTAATGCTCTGCTAACAGTGAATTATATATATGGCTTTTACAATTGCAATGTGGAATGCATGCAACGAACAAATAAATAATCATCATATAGAACTGTTACACCAGTAACAATCACATCCAACTAAAAGCTGCAAGATAAATTGGTACCCTATGAGATAAGTGCACTTCATTCTAAAGTAACTACTATCATTATAAATTTAGCGAATTTAATAAAAATAGGGGTAAAGTAGTATTTCTCCCTAATGTAAACATAAAACTTTAGCGAAAGTTGTACAGTATACATAATTATTGTAGTTCATCTGATATATATATATATATA
>KZ807321.1:379623-407891 GCA_000696205.2 Oncopeltus fasciatus | reverse complement strand
TTAAATTGTGATATATATAATTAATAACATTATTTTTTCTTCCTGTTTTAATTGATTATGCAGACTATAATAAGTGTATAAATATAAGTTGACATCATTTATGCTTAATAACATTTTCATTGAAATTATATATCAGGAAGATAATGAACCTATTTTAAACCTCACCCTCCCTGTTGGACTAGAGTCAGCCATATTCTACCTTTCACTCTTCCCACACATAGGAAATTACTATAGTTTAAGCAGGCTGGATAACTATTATTTATTTATTTTGTATGTTAGCTATTCTGCTGTGAGCTATTCTCCTAATAATTTTTTCAATATTTATCCAAACCTACCTACTAGACATAAAAAATGGAGCTCCCAAAAATTTTACTTAGCTCACTAAAAATTGATATATATATATATATCTCTCTCTCTCTCTCTCTCTCTCTCNAAATATATTATGCCATTAAATGCTAAATGAGGGTCTATGTTCGTTATGTAGCAAAATTGGACTATCGGAAAGAGTAATTACCTGAACTGTCATGTGAGAGTTTAAAATTTATTTACTGGAGCAAGCATAAAATTTGGTCAACGGTCAACGAAACTAAACTAAGTTTATTGGCAATCCATATTCCAAAAGATTTAATGATAAATGGTACAATAATTAGTGTGGTTTACGTGAACCGTAAATTTTAATTTTCTGGGAAAAAATAGTATTATTTATTTTATAAAAATAAAAGTCAATTTAGGTTTTTTTTCTTGTCAAAATAAATATTAAGATGTTACGCTACAAAATTAACTGTGTCGCTTCAAAACCATATCCAGTGCGTATTAACGGAAGCAGTGGGAATACTGTTTAGTTTAGAAATTCCTAAGTGAATTATTTGTAAATAATAAAACTTATAATGTTTAATAAGTGAATTTATGGTATATTAGTTGTTTATCCTGATGGAATAATGCATATAACTTTTGAATTTAAAGTTAAATGATGAGTTAGTGATTGAGTAAATTTGGATGAATAGATGAGGTATTACCTGAAATTCCAATAAACTTTTTTTTCTTTTTCTTTAGTATTGGGAACTAAATAATTAAATACAAAAAAGTATTTTTTATTTCCCCTAATGTTTTGGCCTGAAATTCAGGACTTCATCATCAAGCGGAGTTTATGGTGAGAAAGAAGTTTCTGTTTTACAGTAACAAAATCATGAATGATGTTTCATCATTAAAAACAGCAGTTTTAATTCATCAGTTCCCAAAACCGAATCCTAGTTTGTTTTTTGTTTTATCCATTTCTTTCCTTTTAATATGGTATGGGGGGTGGGGGGGGCAAAATATGTATTTTAGATTATTAAATTTGTCTTTTTTATTTATGAATGATATGTAATAAATGTGTAGGGGATAACATGAATTTGAACGCTCAAATTGAAGTATTCAACTACAATCTTAAGAAAATCTTTCAGTTCCCACGCATTCTGCGTGTCAAACATTTTATTTCAGACATTTTCATATGATTCTGATATAATTGATGAAATTATTAAGTAAATTTCAGGGGAAGACATCATATTTGACAGGTATTCTTCCTCTCAGGGGAATTGTTATCGTCTGCCTGTCAAAGTGGCATATCCAGGGGTATATTTTACCTGTCAACAACATTTCCTAGAACACCCTTAAGTTAGTGAACATAACAACCCCTCCGTTATATTATATTTTTCCTCTTTAAAATACATTGCTATCTCTCCCCCCACCCCCATATAAATAAAACTTTTATTGACGGCTACATCCGATTTTACAGTCGAAAACATGTAGTAAATCATAGCACTATAAATAAATAAAATCCTTAAATTATGAAACACAATTTTATTCAAAATCAACGATTAGTGTATTAGAATTATTGTTAAATCAAATGGGGAATTTTAATCAAAAAGTAGAGTTATTCTCTGAAAAAAAAAAATATACATGCAAAAAGAAAGAATCAGACCAACCTAGACTCTTAAAATATATCTAGTATTCTAATAAGACCGATTGAAAATAAGGGAGTTTCAAAATCCATCGGTTGAAAGTGGATACACCAACGAGGTAAAGGCTATATAACGCTAGGTAGAATGTACCATTTTGGTTATGCCTCACCGGTTACTACATCTGTAATGTTCCTCGGAGCACAGCGTCCGTAGTCAAACTGTTACCATAACCCGCACATAACCTACGGTAAAATAGGTGGCTGTAGGCGGTGTACACATTACACCCACATCACCATAGCACAAGGACTTATGCAATTTCATAGCAAATATTTTGTTCTGTTATTTTTACTAATAAACAAGGCAGTAGTAAAAAAAAAAAAAAAAAAAAAAAAAAACATTTTGGAGAAGATGAGTCAAAACCCTCTCCAGCAACTCTTGCTATAACTGTCAATAAGTGACGCTGACTCCACTGGATAGTCCAACCATACCCTCAAAAGGTCCAGGTGGAAATCCACAATAAAAAGTGTTCATGTGTCCTGGAAATCGATCTTGATCCTTGCCGCCATTCTATGAAGAATGGTACTTCATAGGGACTGGGTATTCCTAAGTGCAAAAAGATTTCTCCAGGTCATTACAAACAGAAGCTCTGAAAGAAGAAAAACATCTCTGTGCTGTTAGCATTAGGCAGGTCTTTATCACCGGTCAACCGTAGTACCCATCCATGTGATACACACTACATTTCTATCTGTTTTTCGTTTCACAAATATTAATTAATAAAATAAAAATACAATTAAAAAAAAAAATTATTTTTTATTATCAGCTTAAGTTTCGGCTTATAATGCAAGCCATCTTTAGGTTTGTTGAAATAAAATGCCGCATTATAATTATTGCTTCCAACAGCACTGAAGATGGCTTAAAATTCAAGCTGAAAAGTGAATTTTTTTATCTACCTTGACCGAACCCAAACAAATTTTCATCTAATAATCTCCCAGTTAAAAACTAAATAAAAACTAGATTAAAATGACTACATTAAAATGACTTTTACGAAAACTGGGAATAAACATTTAAAGAGGAATATAAACATTTCACAATATATAAATTCATTATGAGTTAAATAATAAATAATACTCAAAATACAAAAAAAAAAAAAAAATATATGATGTCTGGACTCAGTAGATGCGGCATTAACCACGAAAGCTTTCAGTTCTTCCATAAAATAAAGAATTTGCATAATTCTTGTAAGCGTGTAGTCTTATAATACTTTATTATTTAACATTTTATTTAAAAAAAGTTAAAATAAAATAAAACTTTAAATAAAGAAAAATAGTCATCAATATAACTTTGCGAGAAATCGGGGAGCTTATCAAAACGTTAAGAAAAAAAAAGATTTTAAGGCTCCATCTTGCTACGTACATTTAATATACCTTTTTTTTTTTTAAATTGTGAAGAAGAGAATGGCTTGTAAGAAAGTAGGATATATTATTTTACATTATTTATATATTTATTAAAAAATGTATAATAGCCACAGGTTAGTCATTTTCAAACAAAAAATGTATAATATTTAGATATAATTATCATAATAAGGAAAAAATGTAACAATTAGTTTAAAAGCTGGATTGCCTCCCCTCCTATTTTTCCGGTTTAGAACTATATCAGAGAGATACAATTTTAAAACAATTTATCTCTTTGGCTTACAAGATGAACTTCGTAATTTACTGATATTTGAGTATATCCTTGAAGAAAATTGGGAAATTATTTTAGCTTATTCTGTTCCTTTTTGATTGAATTCTAACACATACATACAATTGACTTATAGTGTACATACATTACTCTATAATATCAATATGATATTAAAAATGCCGCTTAAAAATAAATTAAACTATTGAAATTATATTAGAGCGGAAAAAAGTGTTCTATAAGGATGTTTGACAAAATTTATAATAGCCCAATGTTTAAATTTATAATATTTCTAGCGTAATTTGTCTTGTCTGGATAGGAAACACAGTTAGGAAAAGCAGGAGTGGAACAGTAGAAGAGAAATATGAAATTCGGTTACGGAATGTAAGGACGTAGGTTATGAATACCTTCTCGGGCTGAGTAAGAATGAAATATATTCTCCAGGGATATGTATGGCTGGGAAGAAATTGAGGTAGGACCTAAGGGAGAGGTTTCGGCCGCCAAGAGAACCTTTCTCAATGTTTTCGTGCCCCACGAATTGTCTTTATCGAATAGTGACGTCGATAAGAGGGTATGAGGAAGTGTCGAGGAGTATACGTTAGTTGCGTTGCATGCTCTGTAGGAGTTTATGTACTTGCAATATCTCTGGAGCGTAGAGGAACAGCACACTGTAGTCAAGATAAGATTTAAGGTTTCAAGTTAGTTTCTTCTTATAATGAACTATAAATAGTAGAGTCGAGTAATTATTGAGCATATATCTACATGGATTAGCTGACAGTAGTACGGCAAGGATTCAAGGAGTTAGGTGGGCTACTAATTTTATGAGTGAGCAAATTGAAGAGTGGAGTATTAATGAGCTTCTATCTACGTGGATTAGCTGTCTATTATGTGTATTTTCTAAATAGCGTAAATTGTTAAGTTTTTTGTTACGTCAGGGAAACAAAACAACCAGATTTTTACAGTGTCTTTGAGATCAGAATTCTCTCTGACTCTTGACACAATTTTCCCGGATATCTTATCCAAACACTGCTCCAAACACTTAAGTCACATACGAAGATGTGACGTAATACTGGTTTGTATTCAACTTGAGACCAGGAAGACATCCTCATGTTCCAAAACCTGTCACTTGCACATTCGAACGGGGAACGACCCCAGTCCAGGAACTTCCCCTTCTTGTGGGATTCCACATTTTATTTTGTGAAAGACTTTTAGCGCTCTTAATAACAATGTTTGCATTTATTTTTTGTTAATATTACCTTTAACAACCTAATTTGTTTACTTGAGTCCCTCAGATCTGATTATTTTGGTAGATAAATCATTCAATGATATATATACTTATATAGTCGAATAGATATGATGCTAGGAGTTAGCTGAATGAGATTTTTAAATTAAAAAAAATTTTTTTTAGACAAACAACTACGAGACTATTGATGTCTTAAGTTAATTAGATATTAATTCAATTAATATAGATGCTAGGGATAGAGACGGAGACACGACGAACACTGAATCCAGGAAGGGTCAAACTAATAGATGGCACGCGGCTGTCACAGGACCACCATACTTCTATGACCTAACTTTTTTTTTAAAGAGGTTTTTTGTACACGCTCTTCAAAGAATTAGAAATACAGCTTTCATTCTTCTGGCAAATGAATTGCCCTGACTTTTTTCCACGAGGGATGTAATGTTCGTTCCTACAACAATTTGCACTTCCTACCTGAGCTGAGGTACGACAAATACTCTAGACTTGAGGAATCGGTCTTAGCGTACGTTGTTAGCTAGGTTGAAGGACACGTGGCTGATTTACAGAGTACTTGTTCCCATGGACAAATCTGGACCCCGTATGAGGGACAAACTGATCTACGCCTGCGTTGTCGGGGCCATCTTTGATGTGGCACCGCTGGATATACGAGCGCCCCTGAGGGCTCGTGTAGGACCGAGGTGAAATGTATTTCAGGCGGGGTAATATGGAGAGAATAAGGAAGGGCTGAAGATTTATCGCCTCCTCCAAGAAAAACCACGATATGTTCGAACTGCGGAGGACAGTTAAGCCCTACTTATTCGTGATATAAGGCTCTCTACCCCTGCCCTTCCCCTTACTTTTTATGTTTAAGGCACGGAAAATATATATCATACTAAAATAGATAGGATTGGGATAAATCGGAAAGCAATAATTTATGAAAAACATTAACAGAGTTATGTATTCATGAAGTCAGGAAATAAATTTACAATGCTGAAAGCAACTGTCGAAATATTCAAAACAAACGGCAAGAGCTGCGTAAACTATGGCAATTCATTACTTAAATCAAGAGTAACATAAATAGGAGTAAATTAAGAAATAAATCTTAATACATTAAAAGCAATGTGTGCAAAAATTCAGGACTCTAAGTTTAGCTCTTGATTGGCTGGAAAAGCTGAATAGAAAAAGAGGTCATTCATTATAGAATCGTAAACATCTAAATATATTAAATTTTTATGTCTTCCTCAATAAATTTCTACTTTTATTTATTTATTATAGAGCATATACCTTAAAAAATTGAACTTTACACCCTTTTTGCTCTATTACTTTTTCGTACCTCCAATAGCCACTTACATATGACTATAACAAATGAAATTATTATGTAAATGTGACTATAAGAAATCATATAATAAAAATATATTAATTACACTGGGGAACAATTTAAAACTCAATTTTTGTTGAGTTAGATTTTTAGCTGTTTTCTATAGAATTAGACATGTTAGTTTAAAACTGTTTTTAGTTTTCTTCTATCACGTCGTTCGGTTTCTATGTGGGTGGGGCGCATGCTGGTCTAGACCTACCTGTTTAGTTATGTCTGTTATACTGTGGTGAAACATTGTGTGACGGTAAGAAGTATTTAGTATTTCGTTACGGAAGTGTACAGAACTACATAGTGTGTTTGAACTGAAACGTTTCCTAATGGCTACCTACACGTCGAAAGTGCGAAAACAGCCCCGATTCGTTTTGTTATACATGCGGCAGTTTTATCATTCCCAGTCAAAGGACAAAGATCAGTACATTAGTCAGACTAGAATATTTTGTCTATTTTAAAGTGAAACTTGGTGATCAAGATAAAGCATAGGCACCTCATAAACTGTTTACGGATGTGGACAAGGGAAACACGTGCTAAGTTTCCATTTGGTATACCTATGATTTGGCGCGAGCTCAAAGATCATTCAAGTGATTGTTACTTTTGTATCGTGAAAATATTGGGATATAACAAGAAAAACAAATGTAAAATAGAGTATCCTAGTTTACCGTCAGCTATACGCTATGTACCGCATTCAGTCCAAGTCCACGTGCCAGTTTTCAATGAATTTTCCTCTTTGAAAGAAGGAGAATACGGATATAGTGCAGATGAAAGTGAATCCTTTGAGAGTCATGGAAGCAAGGTATCAAGGTAGATGGGACGTACATATGATAGCTGACTAGTGTTGGAGCATCACACTTCCAGAAAACAGAAAAACGTGTTTTTATGTCTAATACTCATAATTTTATATATATACTCCTTTCTTTTGTGAAATTGATCTTCTTATATTCCAGCTGTGTTTCCAATATTTGCTTCCAACAGTTGTCCGTAGGCATATTGGAATCCCTTCCACCTTGTTACCGTCTTTGGATGTCTCGGACGTTCAACTGGAGCCTGTCGCCCCGTTCTCTGCAAGGTCCTAAGTTTTCAGGAAAACAACCTACAACCGAGTGTGAAATAGTCTTCATCTCACAGTCGCATCTGCTGCCAGCAAACGGTGAAACATTCATTTCACTTAAACCAGAAATCTAAAGATTTACCAAATATCTGAGCATTTCATCTCACTTATCATTTTCTATCAAATTTAAAAAAAATAAAATAAAATAATATACACCATTTGGTTATTAGTTGGGATGTAACTGTATTCACTGAGTTTAACACAAATCCTAAATTTGTTTAACATAAAGATAAACACTTTTTTCGCTCAACAAAAATACGTCATAAAATTTTTGGTTTTGAGATCTACGTAAAGTATATAAACCTATGAAATTAAATAGTAAGAAATCTGTGTTACTGGTTAAGTTGTTAGCCCGCATAAAAGAAAGCTTTATTAAGAACATTTTTCATAAAACACAGATTACTTTTTTTTGTCAAATAAAATTATTTCTTAATCAAATCCAAAAGGAAGATGAAAAAAGATTTATGAAGAAATACAACAGGAGAATAAACATGAAACAATAATCTTATTGAAAATATCTTTAATTGTGCGAAATATTTATTTTCATCTAATATACGAGAAATACATAGATAAAGATATCTAGAAAATTACTTAAATAAATAATTTATGAATATTCAAGAGATCATTTTAGATACTCAAAAAAATATTAACTGAGTTCACATTTCTATTTACAGAAAGAAAGATATTCTCTTTGGTACAATAACTTGACTTTTGAAAAAATTTCTTCAAACTATAACTAGTAAATACATTTTTTTTGTGGTATTTAATTCCACGTAAATTTTAACAATTTTTAGTGCAAGGGAACAGAATAAAAAATCTAACTGTCCAAGCCATATTCTGTTCCCCTACACAAAAAATATACGTGGGATTAAATATCACATAAAAAACCATATTTATAACGAGAGTCATTTAAACAGCTTGACAATGTCAGATACTCCTAACATTAGACGATATATTCGTCTGCCTCGGTGGTTAGACTCTGGACACTAGTGCGGGGAATTTAACAACTTATCAGACTGGTTTCGGTAGCGTAAATGGTAACGCACCGGCCCGGAAAGCAGGAGATCTAGATTCGAGTTCTGGCTGGGACAGTCAGATTTTCTATTCTGTTCCCTTGCACTTAAAAATTGTCAAACATAATATAGTTTGTTCAAATTTTCATTGATACAAGATCCAAGTAATATATATATATATATACATACACACACATATATATATGTTTAGGACCCAAGTATTAATTTGTTATTTATTTATTTTATGTTTACACTTTCNTATATATATTCAGTGTTAAAGGTCCTTTCAAACGATTTAGGAAATTGAAAAATAATTTAAATATCGATTTTATGATTTTACAATTTAATTAGAAATAATAATGTTGTTCTATAATAGTTTTAAGGAAAACAAAGCATGCGAACAGTATTTAAGCTGGTCTAGAGGGTTCTCTAGTATTATTGCTATCTCATTCGGTGTTCAGACTTTTAAATTTATCCTGATGAAGCAATACATTTTTAGTTTAAAGTAGATATAAAAAAATATACTAACCTTTCAAATTAATATATAAACTTATTAAAAATAAATGGGAAATTTTTTTTAATAACACAACTTACGCTTGAGGGACTTTTACTACTGATTTTTTCCCCCAATTTTTACTTTGTTCATAGTTGTCAAGAATATTTTCTGTTCAGAAAATTAAAGGATGCTCGGAAAAAAATTCATTTCAAGTTCAGAAAAATTATTTAATTTTGAAAAAAAAAAACAAGACTGTTCGTTTGCTACTTAAAATTTCTAAAAAAAAGAAAAAAAAAAAAAAAAAAGCCTATACTGAAGGAATACAAACAGAAGCAAATTGTCTTAATAATGAATGCCAGGAAACAAGACGTTCATGAATTACAAATAGGCCTCTAATGGGTTTACAAAATGACCCTGGCAGTGTAATGGAGTCTGTGAGGAGTGAAGAACGCGGGACGATAAATCTGCTTCGAGCTGGCGTAAAAGGAAATTCAAATTTGGTGTAGAAGAGTTTACAAAAATGTGTGCTTGTTTGTTAAATCGACATAAACTAAGACAGCGGACAAAGTTTCTAAATGTTCTGAAACGTTTGTGAAAACTGCTATTTCATCATAACTAATGTCCCATTAATCAATGAATAAGGGCTTAAATAAGAATAATTTAGAAAATTGTTTGCAAGAGAAAACAATATGAATAAGCTAATTATTGCAAAAAATGATTCTATACCGAGCTAAAACACTCAATATGGACAGTTCAACCATAATACATACATTTTCACCTTTCTTCCTCAATAAGCGTTTTAATAAATATTGTAGGATATAAAATGTAGGAAAATTGTATTATGTACATATAATGGTGAATACTTTTTTCTCAAAAACTAGCAATAAATACAAATGAACAACTTTATATATCGGCACTTATTTCCCCCCACCCACTTTTTAAAACTCATTTAAATGCCTAAATATGGATACAATTGGGTTTTTAAAAAAAATTTCTCACGGGGAAATCCTGCTATTTACAATGTCTTCTAAAATATTTTTGCAAATCTTCTAAAATATTTTTCCAAAACTAAACACACAAACATATGTGTGTGTATAAATATAAATATACATATTTAAGTGTGTGCGTCCGTAATATTTCAAATAAAGAGACCAAATTGGGTTACTAAGTTCTTTTAATTTTTTTAGAAACCATTAGCTTAGCTATATATATAGATAGGTAGATAGATAGATACATAGATGTACATATTCTAAAATATTTTCCCTAATAATGCATATTAAGATAAATATTTAAGCGTGCAACTTCGAAATTGGTGAAATCTGTTGTTTAAAAATAATAGAAAACAATTTAAGGATTTTATGGTTTTCAATTGTATACGGTTAAATAAATTTTGTGCCAGTCTAAAAATTTATTGACATGTTATCGTCATGCTAATTAGCATTACGAAAAAATTTTCGATCAAGATATAGCATTATCCAGTTTTTAAACATTTCATTAATTATAACTGCTTCAGGAAGAACTTTTGTGACGGTAGGTATTTAAGCACGTAACTAGGATTGCTCGACCCTACTCTTCCCACCGTAAAATATGATAGCCAGCCTTAGAAATCTCACATTTACCCTCATTACCTTTTTCAGTTTTTATGATGAACAAATAATAGATAAGAGCTTATCTATTTCCACCCTTAATCAAATATGGAAACTCTGTTTAGTATATGCACCTCTAGTGTGGTGGTTTTCTATTATTATTATAATGGTTGACAATAGTTATCCCCAAAATCGTTAAAGGTTATAATTGCTATAAACTTATTTTTAAGCCGATTTTTTTAAATTTTGATAACACTAATTTTAACGCAAATAATATGTCTTTAAATTATATTATTTAATATCCCCTCAGCATTTGACTTATACTAAAAATTAAATTATTGAAACGTTTGCAATTTAAATTCATAATTCAGATGTTGTTTCCTATATTTTAATGTACCAACATTAGACTGACCGTAATTAGAATATTATTTTACGTGTGTTTTTATTACTAATATTATGGAACATAAATATAAGAAAATTATAATTAACACCAAAAAGAATCCTTGTAATTAACACCTAATAAAAATATAATAGTATCAAAAACAATAATAGCCTGAATTCTTTAGAGAAATCTGGAAATAATTTAGTAATAAATGAGTAATTTTAATTATCTGCCGACGTTTCGGCTTAAATCGTAAGTCATCTTCAGGGCCTCATGTCACCTTAAGTACATATTCTTTATTACATCTACTAATAGTCCTAATGTTCAAGAACTTTTTATTTGATCTGATATCAAATATTCTTGATAAAATTCACATTTCTATAAGGGAATAGTTTCTACACAAGAAGTGCATTCTAATATTTGAACGCGTAAGTAAAAAAAAAAATTCTGATTATAACACAGATTTATTCATTTTTAACAGGTATTTATAAAGTAGAGTTTTTAAAAATTATAAATAAATGAATATAAGTGTCTGTATATTATAAACACTTATTTTTATCGACTAACCTTTTATGGAATGGTTTTAATTTTAATTTGTTTGACTCCCCATTTAAAGGATTAATTTTAATGGCTTCAGACTTATAAAGAGAATAACGCAATAACCTTGAAACGTCCTATAAATAAGTAAATTGGGCTAAATCATTCAGTAAAATAATTATTTTATTAGTGGGATTCAAAAAACCAATAGATTTTATTCATTTTTTAAGAATAATAAGTATGTTCATCAGTTGCCCGTAGAACGCTTACAGTTTTCTAAGGCACTATTTAATAGAAAGCGTTTTAAAACCAGCTGAATTATTCAGTCATAGAAAAAGAAAGGGTTTTTTTTACCGTCTCCCCTTCCCTTGCACTTGCGAGAGTGTGAAGAAAAGAGGCGAGATGTCCCCTGACAGCTGACTGAGAGACAGCTGACAGGGAAGACGCGGAAAGAATGCCTGTGGGACACGTGTCTCGAACCCACGCGCGCACCACACATTCTTCCCATCCTGCCTAATTCCCTTTCGTCCCATGATTGCTCCTCTTACATCCTTCTTCTTCTGATTATTTCTTTTACCTTTTGTATCCTCCTCCCCCCTGCGAACGGTTCTTTATTTGTAGAGTCCTTTTCCTTTCTGTCAACACTTTATCCTGGAGGCAGTAAATCACACGTGAAGAGACATTGATATATTCACGACAGAAGCTTACATTTTCATATTAACATGACGCGATATTAGCATGTTTTCCGTAAAATCTAACACCAAGAATTCTACCAAGGAGAAACTTAACACATAGCCTCGCTTATTTATTTATTTTTACAACATTTCACAAATAGACGTCCAATAACAGGTGGTTAACAACAATTTAGAATTTAGTAAACCAACAGCTTAAAATATAATTTAAAAGATCTTTCTTATCTCTAATATAAAACATATATTTATTTTCTTTAGGATCTTAATACACACATAAAGAGTAACCTCGAAGTACAAAACAAATAACATTATATAATTATTTTCTTTAGGTTCTAATAAACACATAAAGAGTAACCCCTAAGTACAAAACACATAACAACATATAATTACTTTCTTTAGAATCTAATACTCACGTGAAGAGTAATCTCTAAGTGCAAAACAAACAACACATATCTCTTTTCTATAGGATCTTAATACACACATGAAGAGTAACCTTTAAGTACAAAACAAATAACAACATATGTCTCTTTTCTATAGGATCTTAAAAACACTTGAAAAGTAAGCTCTAAGTACAAAACAAATAACAACATATGTCTCTTTTCTTTAGGATCTTAATACACACATGAAGATTAACCTAAAAGTACAAAACAAATAACAACATATGTCTCTTTTCATTAGGATCTTAATACACACTTGAAGAGTAAGCTCTAAGTACAAAACAAATAACAACTTATTTTTCTTTTATTTAGATCCTAATACACACATGAAGATTAACCTAAAAGTACAAAACAAATAACAACATATGTCTCTTTTCTTTAGGATCTTAATACACACTCGAAGAGTAAGCTCTAAGTACAAAACAAATAACAACTTATGTTCCTTTTATTTAGATCCTAATACACACATAAAGAGTAACCTCTAAGTACAAAACAAATAACAACGTATGTCTCTTTTCTTTAGGTTCCTAATACACACATGACGAGTAAGCTTTAAGTACAAAACAAATAACAACTTATGTCTCTTTTCTTTAGGATCTTAATACACACTTGAAGAATAACCTCTAAGTATAAAACAAATAACAACATATGTCTCTTTTCCTTAGGATCTTAATACCCAACAAGTCTGAATTAAATTCCTTATTCAATACTATCTGAAAAAGGGAATATTAGAATATCTTATAACTGAGTGAGTATAACTTTGTTCACTATTAAGTATGAATGGGCAATAAGTACAAACCAAATCAAAGACAACAACAACAACAACAAAAAATATCCTGTACAAAGATATTCTACAGAAGGTTCCTCCATGGAGGTAGGAAGAGCTAGCTGTCCTCTGATGCAAACTTAGTGGGTTGATGCAAGCCTCTCATCAGGGCTGGTTAGGGTAATTGTCCCACCATTCCCACAAATAACAGGCCCCCCAAGGGGGAGTCTTGTCAGCCCCCTTACTCCATCAAAGGTGGGCCACCGCTGGAATTAGGGATCCAACCGATTAGGCAGGTAACTCTTCCTCTAAATTTGTATTTTAAACTTTTTTTGTTGTTTTCTTCTCAAGTTAAATTATCTATATATGTCTTGCTGTCTTGGCTCTCCCTCATTGCATTCTGTAGTGAGAATCATACACATAACAAGATGCTTATTAGACTGATCTTGATCATGTTGTTAGCAATTGATTTCATGATTTCATTATTTTGCGTCCCAGCAACAGGTAGACTTCAATGTAACTTCCCCTAATTGTGACGCAATGCACATGGGACTTCTGTTGAGGACAGTGGAAGCCAAAGATATGATAACTCTGATAATCAGCAATAACTAATAAAAATCCATCATATAAGAACTGCGGATATATATAGTATTCTTTTTACATAAGAATGCTCAATCTTAGAGCATTTTTCATGTTACATAAAATATGAATATAATAAGAGTAAATACGGAAATTTAATTTGTGGAGTGTGTAACGCATAATCACTAAAGTTAGTTCTGGAACGACGAGAAGAAAGAATGAGATAGGCGCTAATCCATAAAATAAATCATTTTCCATAAAAATGTTTCAGAACATACAACATAAAAATTAAATGGAGAGTATTTTGACCGTGGATATTATTATTAGATGTTTTTGTAGGTGTTCAGTCACGGTGGATCCAAAATGTATTTTTTTTAATTATCTGCCAAAATTTCCACATTCCAACATAGATTGTATTCCAACTTCAAGGCTATCATGAAGTCGAGAGGAGACGTCGTGTCACCAGGATCCCATATTCAGTCATGAGTGTTAGATCTGTCTCTCTTAACTCCTCACTGACGAAGGGCGAGAGATTCCTGAAAATTTTATATTTCTGATTTTTTTCTTTTTTTGTGTCCACTGCACTCTATACCACACCTGTTTTTGATTTACTGTACACTTTTGATTACTGTACAGGCGAGTGTTTCATTTTGTACCTACCTACCTATATATATATATATATATCAACCAAGAACAAGTCGGATAGTCCAGGGATCTCAGTGACTTCTCACCGACGAAGGGCAAGAGTTCCCCGAAGCTTTTGAATCTTGCGATATTTTCTTTTTGTGTGTGCACTGCACTCTCTACCTGACCTGTTCTTGATTGCTACATATCGCAGCCGCGAGTGTTTCATTTTCTATTTTCTATTCCCCCTCTAGATNACTGTACAGGCGAGTGTTTCATTTTGTACCTACCTACCTATATATATATATATATATATATATTGTGTGTGTGTGTGTGTGGGATATAATTTAATAGACTAATGGACCATAAATTCACTTCCCAAAAGCGAGGATCTGTAGAAATTTTTCATAAGACGCTCAAAATGACTATAGTGAACAACTAGCTTTATTTACTGAAAATATGCTAAATGTCCATGGCAGAAGATTAGCGAAAACTAAGCAGAATTCCCATATTTTGTTAAGAATATTATTATTAGAATAAATCACTAATTCGGCTTCAGTTGTTGTAATGATGGGTAAGTGTATGTATTATGATGTAATGTCGCTGATAGTAGCTCTTAGCTGATCAGTAGGCTTCCATTCTAATTTAAATTATATTATATTCCTAATTTTGCGCTTTTTTTAAAAATTATAATAGAATATAAACAGTAGAAAGAAAGTCAATATTCAATAATTCTGTTATAAAAATATAGTAAATGATAGTCCAGTCGTTAAGGGGACTGGACTCCTTAATCGAAGGATTCAATACTAAATTTGCTGTATTGACCCAGACGATTTGGTGCTCCTTGGAACACCCAACCATAATTGGGTACCATTGTTTATTGAATTGAAGAGTAGCAGGGGTACAGGATAATGTGCTGACCATACACCCTCTGTAAGGTCGTGACTGCGAATGAACACATCTCAGCACGTGTTTCCTCTAGTCCTAGTTTTATAAAAATAAGGTTTCAATTTTTCGCGAGTAGTTAAAAATATGAAAATAATAAATCGAATTGTTATACCCTTGAACTGACCTCAAATAAAATATACTCGTTATTTATTATTTGTGGCTTTTTAATATTATATTTTTCTTCGTGTTGGATATTTCAGAGAACCAATGAGCTAAGTATTTTTTTATTACCTTCTTTTAATCTATTTACTTTTTTATTATTTATTTATTTTATTTTTTTTTAGGATGAAGGATTTTACTCCTTCAACCAAGTTTTTTTTCCGTGGCTGTACGATTTGAGGATGCCATAAATAATCCCAAACCGCGTTATCTTACTTTATTGTCAGCTTTAACGTCATCACGACATGTTTCCTGCAGATGCAGTTAATCTTGGTTGTTTACAGTTCTATGATTTGTTCTATAATTTATGACACTTGAGAGAAAGAAAAAGTTTTTTTGGTTCTACAAATAATATTAAAAATACTATTCAGAATTTTTATTACTGCAATCATTTCTTTTTATTACAGATTTAATTACAATTTTCAAATAATATAAGCCTGGTAATGGGCCGACTATTATATGAAAAATAATAATATGATCATATGCAGAATGTTTTTGGGGTTCGGTCAAAGTTGATCTAAAACAATACATTTAAGGAAGCATTTTTTACTATCTGTAGACGTTTCCGTTTACATTGTAAGACATCATCAGGTCTATCATGAAAGTGAGAAGAGGTGTGTTGTCACCTGGATCAAATATTCACGACTTTTTTGGATCAACCCTGACCGAACCCCGAAAAATTCTCTACTAATATTATCAACAGTAAAAAAACTCCATTTTATAATTGCGATCCTGTAAAAGAGGGTCCACCTAACACTCAAAGAACACTTTTATGTTTCTTCCTTTAAATGAGTTTTATTTATTTATTTTTTATTTAAATGTTCTAAAATCCCATTTTAGACCTATTTCGCAGTATATATTGTTTATGTAACGCTAATATAAAAAAATATATTTAATTTTAAATTTTGGTCTTCTTCTAATCTTTCCACCTTCTGGTCCTATTTCAGCCAATAAACATCTCGTCTAACAATTTTCAAAAATAAATACCGTATTAGGTTTCATTGCTTGTAAAATTTGATACATTTTTTTAACATTAGAGCGTATATGTTAAAACACGTATATGTTGACCCATACGTTTATATTTGTATATAGATCAGAAATACGTGCTATTCTTTTTATCCCACACGTATTTCTTATATTTTCCAATGAATGTATGCAATGCATTTCTGTTGAAATTATTCAAAAATCGCGTCATGCTACCAACGTGAATAGCTTGATTTAGAAAATCTGCTTACATCTGCTGAAAAAGAATTCAATATAATATATAATTTATTAGACCTATTAAGTTACCATTCTAAAGGATTGAATAGACATTACTGCCACAACAGATTATTTCTTTCCCTGTAAGAGATGGAGGATATGCATATAATCTCTTCTACATCGGTCTGAGAGTATTTCGGAAAAGATAACTTGCATTGGGCATCGAACCCCGGCGACAGATTCAAAGTGTTAAGCCCTTGCGATCCTGTTGGAAGTCAAAGACCCCCCAGATTTGAGAGGAGTCACATCCTGAGAGACCTGGTCGAGACACATGGAGTTATGCTTCCACTAGTGCCCTCGAAGGAGCAGGGCTGCCTCGATAAATTAATACTAATGGCCAGAGATATTGTAAACAGAATCAGGGGCCCTGTCCCTTCTAAGGGCAGATGTTTGATGAATGAGGGACACTCCTCGAGGGCATGCCCCCCCCCCCCCTAGTTGTAGCTGTCATCTCAGAGACAGGCAGCTTCAAATTACTTATCACACAAACTCATTCAGTAATTTAAGTCGTTTAAGACTTATTGAATGAGACACTTATTCTTTTAAGAAATAATTGTATTCAAGATCTTTACTCCTTATTGATGAGGCACTTTAACTTCAAAAAAATAAAATTATTCACTCAGCCAATAAAAGAAATAGTCAACTTTTTACCAATCACGCGAAAAGGAATAGAATTGTGGAAATTGCGGGATTTGGTTCCCAAGAATGTCAACGCAGGATTTCCAGAAAGTGGTGGTAATAGCTTCAAGTAATCGAAAAAAACTAAGGCACGCAAGAGTTGTGTACAATTAGCAGACTTCCCATGTTCCAGTAAGGTAACTAAGAGTAATGAGCGTAAAATGATGGACCAGGAAACCTGGCCCTACACTGATCAGTTGAAGTGAATGGGGAAAAGGACTCAGCTAACGAACTTACATTGTACAATTATTTGTTAATAAGTGTATTGCGTTTAAGTGTTTGGACAAAAGAACATACATTTTATAAAACGCAACTTACGGACTTTAATGTTCCTAAGACTTTCTCGTAACTTAAATGAAGTAAAAAACATCAATGCAACATTTTTTTATTAATATTAGGCCACACAAGAGAATATCTATTTTGTTTTTGTGGAAAAATGGTGTCGAGTTTATCATTTTTTCGGGCTTTAGTCGTCCAATGAATATAATGGTAAAGACTAGGGAAGCGAGTAACGTGTAAACCAGACCTGAACGGGAAGAGGCCATTTGCTTCCTTTCTTCAGGGGAGGAAATTAGGGTTACTTAAAAATCACTATTAGATTCTTCTAGGCCTCGACCTTTCCTCGAAAGTATAAAAGCCGCTCACCAACGGCCCCCCGATTCAATGATAAGTTTTTGTTACATATTGACAGATTCCGTGTCAGATCGCGTGCCTCAGAGCTGGTCGTTGTCATTGCTGTGCCGGTAACAGTGAATTAATTATTAATAATAGTCATTGTTCTGATAAAGTAATTTATTTTTGTTCTTATTTGGCACACAACGTCGAAAAAATAATACCTAATACAAATATTTGCTTTTATTAGGTATTCATGCAGAAAAACAAATTTTCTTTGATAAAAATTAATATGAGTAGATTTTCAGGGTAAAATCAGAAACTAAAAATGTATTTTTCTAAATAAATTTAAAAAATTTTTTTCAGAGAGACAGCTTTTAATCTCGAACTCGCCAAGCTGCATAATCAGAAAGAAATCGATTATATTTCAAATTACTTTACCTCTAAATCTCCTTCGAGTCTTATGGTGATAGCCGTAGCGAGAGGATCTCTCCGTGTCCGTTATCTTATAAGCTGCTTTAGATAGTCAGTGTTCTCGGCACTAGCTCTCGTATTTATCTTTTTTCACAGACTACTTGGTCAACCAACTAACAAGACAGGCTAAGTATCATTTTTTTTTTTTTTTTTTTTTTTTTAAAGGGAAAACCTCTGAGCTCCATCTCTTATTCATTTTAAACTTAAGATGACTGTTCTATAAACAATACAGTGATTAGTGTTGTAAGTGAACCCAAATTATTCTAACCTTCTTTGAGGAAAAATGTTTGTTTCCAATAGAGTCAAGTTAATAGAAAAGTTACACAGCTTGATGTAAAAAAAAACACCCAGAAAAAATTGTATTAACTGAATGCCAGGTATACTGGCAAGAATGAACTTGAAATGAAAAAATTCATATAAATCTTTTTAGAAAACTCAAAATAAAAGAAAAGTAAATTTGAAAACAAAAGTAAGATAAGTAAAATAATATTGAGGCCGCTGATAAAAGGGGTTTGCTTAGCTTCTTCCAAAACATTACTAATTAAATTAACTCAATTAAATTAAAATGGAACCCTGACAATATTTCTGGATTATGGAGGAGTAAAGTTGGAAACAATAGACTCTCCCCCTTCGCCAATTTCTTTAATACAAACAAGTGACTGATAGAATACATGCAGAGAATGCATGACTTTTAGCAGATTTTTCTTGATGTTCTTTATTTTATAAATCAAGCTGTTCATCATTAGTATCATGAAAATAAAACTTTAGTAAATATATTAAATCCTAAGATATAGTTTTTATAGATTTCATACTTTTACATCTTAAAAAATTTGTGAAATCTGCTTAGTTTATGCAGCTCCTTTTATATCCAATACTTTTTTCAGTTTATTTAACAAAGGACCCGCTGGAGAGTTAAAAGTATAACAAACATTTAAAATTTGACAAGGAATTAAAACAATGTAATTATTTATTTTCCCTTTTATAATCAAATAGTTATTGGATAAGTTGGAATTAATAAAAAATCTCTGAGGTAACAATTTCTATATAACAATATTTGATATGAAAACCAGAGCACATGACACAAAATGCCTATGAAAAGAATAAGTAAGCATTAACAGAGGAACAGGTTTTCAAAAGTTATTCATGCCATAGAACAAGTATAGCTGAATGGCTGAATGCAAACAAGAATACAAATGGCATCCAAATTCCACAATAGGTAAAAAGTTGTTTGGATTCAAGTCCCTCTTGACATCTAGTAGATTAAAACCACATTTTCAATTTATTTAAATTTAATTTAACAGTTAATAGTGCCTCGGATACTACAAAGATTTGGGTATAAACTGTTACATAATTTCATGATGTGTTTAGTTAAAGGAAAATAAAGGTATGGTACGTACCTAGTAGGATCAATCCTTGCATCAAAGCCATCTATTCGCACAACATTCATTTCATCTTGGCTATACTTGGAGTAACTAAAGGATATCTGAAAGGAAATTATTCTGGAATTAACAACCAATAATTTTGGATAAACAGAATTAATATTGTTGGAGATGTTAACTATGGAGATACATGATTTAAGAGGTAATTGGGATTTGGTCCAAAAGTTCATAAAGAACCATAATTTTCCCTCAAAATGCTTTTTTTTTTTTTTTTTAACTTNATATCATGATGTGATGTTTTATTTTTAAGATTTGATTAACTTTGATAAAATATACTTATCTGCCATTTGGTATTTCCCATTTCTTGAAATGATTGTAAAATTTTTTACTTTCCGTGGCTCTTCTATAATGTCTTTGGGATATGAATTCTGTGAGTAGAAGCTATACTGGGTAGGGGTGTGATTTTTCTTGTATAAAGAAATTCGAGGAATCTTCAATGGGTACCTTAGAACAATTTACTCTGTCAATGTGTAGTTTTTGTTTTTTTTCTTTTCCTCATATCAACTGCTGAGGTCATTGGTGCTAAGTAGTTTGTAGTACATTCCACTTCAACCTGTATATAGCTCTGTGGCTTTGGTCCAAATTTTCATGAACTCTCATTTAATTCTTAAAATTTGAGCAAATCACTGATAAAAACTGTAAGTCTATACTTTAAAGTCAAAATAACATTTGGAGCAAAGTAGCACGATAATTAAGCAAAAAAAATTCATTAATATATTTGTCACTATTGATTCCTCAAAAATTTAAATTAATTTAACAATTCAATGGTCTCGGTTCATCGAGTTAGTATGTTTCAATTTCAAGGACTATTTTGTCATTTTCTGCCCTATCTTCTTAATTGTACTCATATCTCATCCTCTGCTCATAATTTATCAAATCAAATCCCTCAGTTGATCTTTAAAATAAAAATTTCTGAGGAGGGCTATCATAGATTTTGCCTTGATAATGTTGTCTTCTGATTTAGGTATTAATGTCATCTGTACAAAACATTGATTAAACCAATTAGATAAACAATACACCCTAATCTAAGTCTAAATTAGTTTAAATTATTGTTATGGGCTATGGGTGAATAAAATAACTACTACAAATACAATACCTCTTATTTATCAACCAATGCAAATGCTTACCACTAGTTCACAATCTATCACTACTGTCCTTATAACTATTATACAGTTAAAGATAAAAACTGTTACTTACAGCTACTTTACATTGATAAAAATTAGGTCTTTATCATAGAAGCACTAAGAATTATCACAACAATCTCTTTATCACTGAAATGTCAAAATTTGATAATCACTTAGCTGAACTCAAGACCAACTGTAGGAACTCTCTCAAGGCATGGGCAAGCTGCTTATATAGAGCCTCGGGGGAGGCAGAAAAGGTTCTTTATACCTGCGGAGGCTTAGACCAGTCCTGACTGGTCGAGGGGCTTCTCTCTGTCGGGTCTGTACTCACTTCTGACCATTCGTAACATTACACAAGAATTTATGACAATCTCTACAGAAACTAGGCTCCTTCTCCATAATTTATTTCAAATTCTTACGAAAAGACTGGAATGTGCTATAGTATATGGTATTTTAAATGCTCTATAGTCAGATTCACTGAAAGTCTTAAAGGGACAGTATTTTTATTTTTTGTGAGTGGCTATGTCTGCTGTAATATAGGATCTTAGTATCAAGTGGAAGTAGAATTTCATAGCTATGTGTGCTTCTATATTGAGGCTGAATATTCACGCTTTTTCTTTAAATCAACAGCCTCAGTACGGCTTCTCTATTAATCCACCAACAAATCCTGTTTCTCTTAGGCACACCCTTTCAATTAAATGTACTTATTTTTTAAATTTCTGTATACATACCTTTTTCTGAGTTACTTATTTTCCTTATTAAAGTGTATTGCTTACATGTTACATTTTTGTTTATTCAATATCACATAAAAGCTTTTAAGATTACTGATAGTATCTTGTATCAAGTACTATTGTAATTTACCTGATAATTAAAGCTTCCCCACTTCTTACACACTAAATTTGAGTTTTACGTTTAAATATACTTAGATTCAGAAAATCTTTTACTATTGGGAATAGAAGATAAGTTTTGTATCAAAATAAAGAAGCATCAATTCTTTAAAAAGTTACACTGTAAGCCATCTACAGGGCTGTTGAAATACAATATCATAAGAAAATCATAAAAATTAAATTATTTACATTATTATTACATATAATTGCTGTAACTAAATTGCTTGTAAAAGTAGTGTGATATCAAATGCTATGAAAAAACAATAACAAATGTGTAGAAAAATTCACACCTACCTATCTTGAAGGCGAGAGGGGACATCGTATCATAAGGATCCCATTTTCATGACTGAGAGGTAAGGTTTGGAACTTTTGTGAGATTTTTGAGATGGACAACATGGGTGGTGGAAGGGTGGAGGGTAAGAGGCGGTAAGTACAAAGGGAGAGCGGCCTGCATCAAAGGGTGCAATACCTGGAAAAAAGGTAGGACATTATTGCGGATAAGTATCTTTAAGGAACTAGGAGAATTCCTATCCGAAGTTATAATAACGTAAGTCTTTTAATTTTTTTATTCATATGAGATTACAACAACCCTGAAGATGGCTTACAATGTTAGCCGAAACGTTGGCAGATATTTAAAAAAATACACATTTTTAAATTGTATTTTTTGGATCTAACTTGACCGAACCCCTACAAAAAACATCTAACAATAATATTTGCTATCATACCTTCTATTATCCGTCTTCATTGGTTTCTGCAAACCATCTTCTGTTGGCCAACAGAAGATGGTTTGCAGAAACCAATGAAGACGGATAATAGAAGGTATGATAGCAAATATTATTGTTAGATGTTTTTTGTAGGGGTTCGGTCAAGTTAGATCCAAAAAATACAATTTAAAAATGTGTATTTTTTTAAATATCTGCCAACGTTTCGGCTAACATTGTAAGCCATCTTCAGGGTTGTTGTAATCTCATATGAATAAAAAAATTAAAAGACTTACGTTATTATAACTTCGGATAGGAATTCTCCTAGTTCCTTAAAGATACTTATCCGCAATAATGTCCTACCTTTTTTCCAGGTATTGCACCCTTTGATGCAGGCCGCTCTCCCTTTGTACTTACCGCCTCTTACCCTCCACCCTTCCACCACCCATGTTGTCCATCTCAAAAATCTCACAAAAGTTCCAAACCTTACCTCTCAGTCATGAAAATGGGATCCTTATGATACGATGTCCCCTCTCGCCTTCAAGATAGGTAGGTGTGAATTTTTTTTTTTTTTTTTTTTTTTTTGTAGTTTGTTTTTTTCATTTGAAGTTTTTTACTTATTTTGCTACAAACATACTTTTGATATCACATTACATTTAGTTAAGGCAATTCTATGTAATAATAATGTAAATCATTCAATTTTTTATTTTTTATTTTATTTTATTTTTTTTTATGAGATTGTATTTCAACAGCCCTGAAGATGGCTTACAATTTAAGCATAAACGTATAAAATTTAAAAAAAAAACGCATTTTTTTGCGTAAACACCTCGTAAACACAAAAAATATCTAATACTAACAAATATATTTATGAATGTAATTTCGGGTGATGTGTGGAACCTCTTATGTTTAAAATATAGGAATGAAATTCTTCATTTGGGAACAAAAAAATTAGGCTTTATAGAAGCTATAGAAGTTATCGACTTGTAGCCACCCTATTTTAAACACCCACGACACTAAAAAGCATTTTTTTTTTTTTTTTTTTTGGCTAAAAGGCTAGTCAAGCGTATGTCTAGAACCTGCCAAGCTAAGAATACCTGAGACATTCACCAATCCTGAGCGAATAATTAATGTTTTATTATTACAGAAATAATAATAAAATAATGCACTCAGTTTATTAAATGAAATTATTACTCTATATAGTTTAAACACTTAGATTTAACCCCTTCAAAATTTTAATATAAGTATAACAAGAAATTTAGTTTAATAACCTTCAATAACAAGACAATGGAGTCTTTCCTCCTTGCTAATGTTTATATGAAATTCTATATATACATATAAGATGAGTTATCCTGAATTCAGGCAGGGGTGAATCCGGTAAACACCCCTAGGAACGGCCAGCTATATGTGTATCGCACTGACTGTGGAAACGAGGCAATGACACAGGGGTTGCTCGGGTGCTTGGGCAGAGAGGTCCCTTATCTAAATGCTGTCACAATAAAGGAAGCCGTGGCTGCCAAAGGCTGATAAGGACGATCCCGTCCTGCCCATAAGACAATCCTGGGATTTGTGAAGGGGTGTTGGACCTTCCTGGGATCCTATCTGTCACATCCTGGATATGGCCAGTTCTCAGTAGGGGCACTTCGACAAATCTCATACACTTTGAAGGAAATACAGCAATAGTTTATCTGTTATTCATTATTATTATTAGCGGTATGAAAAAAATATAAAGGACAAAATTGATTTATAAGAGTTATATTCATTACAGAAGGTTTTTCAGGGGGATATTAGAGAGAGTGACCAAAACGCTAAGTAGTATCCTCTTTATCTCTGGGTAGACCTGTAGCCAGATATAGAAGGCTTATTGTTACTACCCTCTATTATGTTTGACTTTTACATTTATATTTAGTTATATTTTTGAACCATTGTTTTCTTCTGAATGAAGTCAAGAAAAGGTTAAAATAGATTTACGATTCAAGTTTATTCTGGGTTCCTCCTCATCTGCCGCAAAGTAGTGCTTTAGCGCTTAAGAACCAGGAGTCGGTTTCTTGCACTATCCGCAGTAAAACGTCGCAGTCCCGTGCTTTACGACCCACCGTATCAATACTTTAAGCACCCTTGACGACTTCCACAGCTTCGTACTGTGTCTGAAGGCAAGTGTATCCCCCTCGGCGTTAGCTTGGGTCTTGCCTGGCTACGACATTTTGGGGTAATAACCTCATTTAGTTCAACCCCGAACTTAAACACACTGAATCCTTTTACTCGCAATCTTATTTAAGTACAATTACATAAGGACTCCTTTATTGTCCTCAATGAAGAGTATACAAATTTAAATGTATCTGCATAAAATTGCATCTTAGGAAAGTGTACTCTACTTTTAAAAGTGTGTTAATATTTTTATTTAAAAACAAGCCAAATTTCCAATAATTCACAGGAAACATTTATATACTTTTAAAACTGGAACGGAAAAAACGGAATGTAAGAATTTCAACAGCCGTTTATTAGATTTTCTCAAAGAAAACAATCCCTTCACAAAAAAATAATGAATGATGGAGTGGTTAGAGTGAGTGACTCGCATGCTGAAGGGCCTGGTTCGAATCCTGGTCTCTCCAGTCTTTTTTTTGGGCAATTGGTTCCTAAGTTCTCTGTTAGGGTATAGTCTGCCAGCGGGATATAGTTGCGCTTCTTCCAGGATTCACGCTGGCTTTTTCGTGGGTATTAAAAGGTATTGGTCGATTATAATGAAATCCGTCTGTCTTTAGGTAACAACTCATCATAAGGTAGTAAAATCCTGGAAGCAGGACCCATTACCCTGTTTCTACCCAATCATAAATGTGTTTGATTGTGATTAAGGCAGGTGTAAATCTCTGAGGTCTTGCCAAGCGCACATATGTAGCACACGGTTCGGTTAAAGATATCTCAGGTGTATAAAGCTGAGCAAAAACTATTTACGAAAGCTACAAGAAATGAAAAGGGAGCCAGAAAAAAAATGCCTTTAGCCGGGAATCGAACACGGATCTCCACCCGGTGTTTCCTACTTTCCGGGCAAGTATGCTGGCCACTACACTACCGAGGCCGTTTAGAAAATCTCTCCTATTCCCCGCTCTTTACTCCATGTCCAAACCCCGAAGTAAGACGAATACATCTCTTATGCTAGAAGAAGCAAACATTGTCTGCTATTTGTTAGACAATCGTGTTATCTTCTACCTCAGCCGGGGATCGAACCCGGCTGAAGTAGTAAGTGTTTTTTTTTCTGACTCCCTTTGCACTTTTTGTTGAAAATTTAAAGTGGGATTAGAAATTACGATTAATTTCATTATTTCATTATTAAAAAAAGCATATTTTTATTGCATTTTTTATACAATACTTAGGTCTTTTATAAAATATATGACAGCGATCAATAGAAGGTAATAAAAATATTATAAGTTAAAAAAAAATTGAACAAAAATGGAATATGTAAATTTTCCGAGAACTATATTTTCTATGAAAGAGTATTCAAATATTCTTTGTGTGTTCGATTATTGTGAAAGCTACTGTTTTTATTTATTTTCCTGTATAATTTACATTTCTATTGATTACTTTTGCGTATCGTTAAGGTTGATTATATGTGTGTGTGTGTGTGTGTGTGTGTGTGTGTGTGTGTGTGTGTGTGTGTGTGTGTGTGTGTGTGTGTGTGTGTTTGTAGGTATACCTACTGTATATGTAGGTATTGGAAAAATGCAATGGACACATTTCAATTATTCTTATTTATTACTATGTGNGGGATTAAATAAAACAAAAAAAATTTTTATAAAATTAAAATTTACAAGTAAATAACTAGAATCATTTAAACAGTTTGACAGAGCCAGCTCCTCCGAGAATAAGACGATATATTCGTCGGCCTCGGAGGTTAGACTCTCGACACTAGTGTGGGGAATGTAACAACTTATCAGACTTGTCTTGGTAGCATAAATGGAAAATACATCGGCCCGGATAGCAGGGGATCCAGATTCGAGTCCTGGCTGGGAAAATTAGATTTTTTATTCTGTTACCTTGCACTATACATTTTTAAAAATATTACGGTCCCTTTACTTGAAATTGAATAATATTATTTGAGAATTGGTCGATATAGACCTCTGGATTAGTGGAACTTGCGGATTCTAGCTCCCAAGTATCAGAACTGTCGACTCCAGGATCACGAGAAAGTGGTGGTAGTAGCTTCAAATAGTAGGAATAACAGGATTACACAGGAGTTGCGTAAGCTTAGCAGACTTTCTATGCTTCATTATCGTGGATATTGATAACAGCAAGTCACGAAAAATAATTGAAAAGCAGGAGAGAAGCTTTGCTGGCTACTGGCTAGGAAGCCAACTAGTAAAGTGGGAGAAGTGCACTTCCATAGTAGCTAGATTTGTAAACTTTTGTGAAAAAATGCTGTAAATAAAAAAACTTAGATTCTACAACTAGTTAGTTCCAGAAAGTTTATCGTATCTCAAATAATAATAAAGGGATTTCGATTATAAATTTTTGTCCCCCTCGAAATCACTTCTTTTCATAATCCAATTTCAACAAGAAAAGAATCCATTCAATATTTTTTATTGGAATGTTTCAATACCCAATAAAATATCATCATTTAAATAAAAACATTACCCACCCAAAAAATATGGCCAATACTACTTTTTAATTATGTACTATATATATTACGTGTAACGTTAAATAAAAGGATGACATAATTATTTATATTTTTTGCTTTCATCTAAAACCAAATTTTTAAGCACTGATTCCACCCAAAGACAAACTCAATTATTACTTTGCAAAAATAAAACTTATATTAGGATTCATTATTCATTAAAAAAAAAAAAAAAAAATTAGAAAATTAGACACCTGATAGCGTAAAACACACGCACATATGTGTATGAGTATGTATAGGGGAGGTCAAAAGTTCTCGGCCTGACCCAGAAAGGATTGAAATCAAAACACTTAACTATTGTTTTCAATGTAATATTCCTTATTACCAATACATTAATTACATTTATTTAATAATTTTTATAAATCCTTAAAATAATAATTTTCTTATTTGGTACCATATGAGCATCAATAGATCAATGAGATGGTCTTCGTCTTCAAATTGCCTTCCCCAATAGTTCTTTTTGAGATTCGGTAACAGAAAACAGTCATTGAGGGCTAGATCTGGGGTGGAAGGAGGTTGGATGATTACGTCAATACCCAAAGCGTTAATCGTGGCCACCACTACCAGTACTAGCTAAAAATGGAAGGATTATGAAAATATGTGTGAACATAACTACTTATTTGATACATACCTGACAAGGTCAAGTCCTTAATCTCATATTATTGACCCCCCACCATGTATATATATATATATATATATATATATATATATATGTGTGTGTGTGTGTGTGTGTGCGTGTGTGTGTGTGTGTGTATGCGCGTGTGTGCGTGCGTGTGTGTGCGTGTGTGCGTGTGTGCGTGTGTGCGTGTGTGCGTGTGTGCGTGTGTGCGTGTGTGCGTGTGTGCGTGTGTGCGTGTGTGCGTGTGTG
>KZ807321.1:320169-334069 GCA_000696205.2 Oncopeltus fasciatus | reverse complement strand
TATATATATATCAAACCTAACTTACTTACTTCTTGTTTATTATATTTTACACCAAATTTCATTGCTAAGACATAAAATTACAACCATTAGAGCATTTTATAATAGAATAATAAAATTTGAGAAAATATATTTGAGAAAGGAATAGGGTGGTATGATTAAATTTAATGTGACTGTAGAATTTATTGATCTTAAAAATAAAAAAAACTACAAAATTACTATAGGTAGCTGACTCCTATAAATTATAGATATTTTAAGGTTTTAACCTTCAGTTAAATAACTTTCTAACAAGCTTATCTAACTCAACCTGCTTATCAGCTTGGCATCTCGAAAAGACAGGCGTAACCTAGATTCTATGTATTATCTCAGTCAGTCAAGTAGTTCTATTATTTACTATTATTTTCTATTTAATCCTCATGAATAACCGTTATTTTTAACATAATAACCTTTGAGATGAGTTAACAACCGTCCCTGTATAGAAATTCGCCATACACTTTCAGATCATTAATGAAAAAAATTCTTCGCAAAGAGGAGGTGTAAATGAAACGAATCACTCAGCGTCATGGAGTTAGTGAATACAGGTATTTAAAAATTCCAAGTCTTATTCATAAATATAAATCTACTTCAATGACTTATAAAATATTTATTTTATGAAATAAAGAAAAACGTGTTTAGTTTCATTACTCTAAACTAAGGATTCTCCAGATAGATTGAAAAATCGTTAGTATTCACTACCTTCCTTTATCCTATTAAGCTCAATTACAATTGGTCAAAAAATAACTATTTAGTGGCTTCTAGACAAAAATCTAAAATTAACTCTCCAGGTAAGCCAGAACTTTTTATTTCACTATTTCCTGTGTAAGTTCTAAATTTATCCTTGACCACCAAACAAACATGTATATAGATTCTTTATTCTAAACTAAATATCACACACCTAATCCTATTACTTCAATTTTGCTCAATAACAAATTTAACCTTTCGTTTCGGATTTAAAAGCTAAATTGCGAATTACATTAAGGAACTCTAAAAACTGTAATATTTATATATAAATTTAAATGGAGAATATTTTACCGTGGATATTAATAGTAGAGAATTTTCCAAACTTGAAATATATTTTCATATAATTAAGTCAATTCATCTACATATACCACTCAACTCTGTGTTAGCGTAATAACACAAAAAACTTAGCTTATAAAAAAAAATTTGAAACTGCCAATACACCACAAAGCAAAAACACCCCCCTTCTATATTCTGAAATATTATTTTAGAATAATAATTTTTCAATATTATGTTAAACTGATAACTACCTCGATAGCTAGGTTCCTTCTTTAAAAAGCTACTTTTGTGAAAATTGCACATATGGGTACATGTAAACCAATCGGATTTCATATCAGTAATTCATTCATTTACTTCGGTTGGAACAAGTTAATTTAAAATTAGGCACAATATCAATACATATAGAATTTAAATAAGAAATTCTAGTGAAATTAGTTCAACCGTTTTGCAGAAATTACGTTGGCTGAAATTATTTTTATTCTAAATCAATTTGACTTATTATGCAGAACATCAAAATTTCGAATGACGAATATGATTATGGTTGCTTCGAGAAAATCATTTGGATGACATATTCACATTTTAGTATTATGATACAACCTCATACAAAAACATGATATAAAATATAACATGCAGCGATTAGAAATGAATACACATTCCAATTCAATCGGACTGACATATCCTCGAGTTAATCCTACAAATAAATCACTTCTTGACCTTCCGGGTTCAGCGGACTATCTAGAGCTATCTGCTGACGACGTTCGCGTCTTATCTACTGACCCACATTCCAATCGTAGTCATAGCGACACCTTTCGTCGAAATCCTACTGATAAGAGATAAGCTGGGAGGGGGGGTATGTCGTTAGCTGATTCGGCACTTCTATTTGTTCATCTGATCGACCTAGAATCATCATTTCAGTCGAGTTGAGTGCATGACGAAATCTATGATCAAAATCTATTTGTAACAATCAAACAGAACTCTAATCCAGGTTAATATTAAATACTTTTTTTTTAAGTCTTAACATTTCATGCGATAGAAAACAGTCTATTTTAACGATGATGTTAGATTCTTTTGTTTTAGAAGAAAGTTCAAGAAAACTCTAAGACCATACTGATCAACAGCTCTAAACCCACAAAAAAACAAACAAAAAAATATCAAATCTGTATGAATACACACATAAATATATCAAATTTGGAGACACACATGATGTTATCGGATAAACTAAATAATAGTTTTTCTCCTAACTTTATATATTTGTTTGTATATTTTTGAAGTTATTCATGTAGTTCTTATATATTTGTTTTATTCGAATACAATATAGCCCGGGATAACAATGCAATTATTCGTGTCAGGGAGCAAATGAAATTACAAATTAAAAATAACAGCGCCATTTAAACAGATTTCCTATGAAGCATTCGTGTTGGATGTAAACCAGCATAACTGAGGAAGATTAATTTACGACCTGGAGGGATCGATAAGCGTAAAAGGTACGACCATAAATGTTTGCTCTAGACTGACCGGGGGAAATATGTAGTGGATACGCTTACAAATCGTAATCACATTTCGTAAATTTATTCCTTAATGAGCATTTTTCGTAAAAACTTAATAGAACACGAACGTTGAAATTAAAGTCTGCACCCATTATAATCAATACTTTTGTTTAAAATTCCAACAAGTCCGACGATATTTCGAATTTGAACTTTGTCCATCCCCTAAACCCAACCCCTCTTTCTCTTAACCTATTATTTCTCAAAAATTAGTAAATTGTAGACTGAAATGTAAGTCCATATACCGAATTTAGTTTCAATCGTAAAAAAATCTCCTAAAAGAATCGAATTGTCGAACATAAATTCTTACACAAATTAATATATTCTTTAATATGGGATTTTTTGAAGAAATTAATTAAATTTTCATGCAATATAAGATCTTTCACATATTTTGTTTTATATAACTTTTTAGTTACGGTATTATTAACAATATTAATCATCGAAAAATGTATGCTATTAATCATCAAATCCAAATATCTGCAGAGATCTTTAATACCGAATTTTGCTATATTATTTTAAATTTGCTAGAGCGAAAGTCACGAAAGGTTAGAAAGCCAGTTTTCACATTGAAATTTATTCAGAATTAACCGATTTCTAATAAATAATAATATATTATAAATCTAATTTATGGCATNCTTTCTTTTTTTTTTTTTTTTAGTTTATCAGAACACGAGAGTGGTGACATTGGTCACCTTCTCTACTCATGTGATTGATAATTAATGTCCTTTTTTTAATTAATTGTGGTGATCAAATTACAAAATGTTTTAATTTAACAGAATGTAATAAATAAATAAAAGTTTAATAATAAAAAAAATTATCAGACAAGGCCCACTTTTCGTAGGTCGATGTCACGCAGATAATATGTGTATGTGTGTGACTACATATATAATTCATGTATGTATGTGTTTGTCTATATATATATATTAAGGGTGGTGGAGTTAAAAGGAGAACAAAGTTTATAAACGAAATATCTAATATTGTTTACAAAAAACGCTTATTAAAGAATTAAATTACGGCTATTGCTAGGGTGGGTGAGCGCTTCCCCCACTCGTCCTTCCCGGTCAGTCTAGAGCCAACTTTTTGGTCATACATTTTAAGTCAATTTCTCTCTCCGGCTTGTAAATTAAATTTCATTTAGTTTTATTTATATCGATATGCAGTGAAACGTGCTAAGTTTATGCTGTCCGGTCTTGGCTGATTTATTTAACATTCATCTAAAATAAATTTTTTACCTGAGAAGATAATACATATTAGGCATGTTACAATATAAAATAATATGTATACCTAAATATGTATCACTGACTTCTCCTTTGAGTACAATAAACTAGAAGAAAGAGGCAGTATATGATTCACTTTCAATTTCATAAAAACAATTTCAGTCTCTGTTTGAGTCTATCTTATCAAATATCAACATTCATGTAAAAAATTGATATATTATGAAATAGAGATAAAACGATAAATTGTGTTAATAAATTGTTTATTTTATTTAGTATATAAACTAATAATATATAAAAACTAATTTATGAAAAATATGCCTAGTTTTATAACAGACATATTATTATTAATCATATAATATGATATCTTAATCATATTAGTCTTAAACATAAAATCACTATTAATATTAATTCAATTTCTATTCCGAAAAATACAAATTATTTTAATTAAATGTAGTAAATGTATTTTTTCTAAAAATAACAGTAATAAACATTTCACTTTTTAACTTTAAACTAAATTATATTTATTTTCTCAAATTTAACTTTTCGTATCATTAAAATAATTTTACAAATTTCCTGCGCTATTTATATTACATAATAGTTTTATTATTACATTATGCATATTAAAATATATTGTTGAATATTTAAGAGAAATAAAATGTTATTTATTAATTTATAACGTTTTATAATTATCTATCAAAAAAGATAGGTGAGGAGAAAAATAATACTACTTAAATTTTAGATATTTTTAGATTAGTATTTTTTCAGATAATTTCTATTTCTTTATTGGTGGAGTGAGAAGGGGTTATAAACAAAAGAAAAAAAGTATATTTGAAACATTTTGTTGTTTAAAGACATAGTTATAAATAGTAAATAATTTGCATTTTTATAATATAGATAATTCATTAATATTTTTACGAACTGCAGTTTTTTTTATCCAATGTAAAAATTGTTCATTAAACATACAACGGTAATAGTAATGTATTACAGAATATTTTCAGTTTTGTTTTAAGATTTAAGATATTTGCAACAAAAAAATAAATGAATTCAAATTTTAAGATTTTAAATGTCCTAAAATCTTTCTGGTAAACAAAGACTTTTTAATAAAATATAGATAAAGTTTTATTCATAAACTTACCGCAGCCATGTAAGAATTTTATCCTTTCCTAATTTCACTAATGTGATTCCCCTTCAATTTATTTTAGTTTTATGGACAAGTGTAAATCATTCACTGAGAATTTATTGCTTTTGGCGGCAAGACAGAAGAATATATTCTTTTCTTTAGTCAAACATTTAAGGGAAAGCGAAGGACACAAACGTGAATAGAAATACATAATTTTGAAATATAGCGTAGATTATAGCTATAATTTGGATGAATGACTGAAACTCCTTTGGACAAATGGCTATTTTTCATTTTTATTTCATTTTTCCTTTTACTGAATCTTTTATTTTTAGACAAAACCAAAGAAGTGCTTCTAAGTCTTTTTCATACTTTTTTTTTTTTTTTTTTAATAAATCCATAATTACAGATTTTTTTTTTCATTTTACTTACTTGACACTAAACTATCATAGCTCTTAAATTATATATTTTATATACATATGAATAAATAGAAATGTTCGATGATAAGCTTTGTGAGTGATGTAGAAAGCATTTTGATAGATTTTTAACTTCATTGGCCATATTTACGAATTTCTTATTGAGAATGTGAATAAATGATAATAACTCAAACAAGAATTATTTATTGCCTACTAGTTGTGCATTTTTAGGCGCATCTTCAAGAGTTTAATTTTGATCATAAAGTTTTATTTTTGGTTAGAATTATTGTAATTTATTTTTACATTTTAAGAAGATAGTAGAATGATGGGTTTCTATTTAAAAATCGAGGAATCAAATATCAGAAAAATTTCATTAAGCTTGCATAAACGCATTTTAATATACATCTTTCTAGCAGTGCAATTAAAAATTCCCCTTTAAAAAAACCCTTTAATTAAAAATAAACCTAAACAAATAATATTTTTTTAAACCCCTAAAAATTTCCTTCCCACTAGATCATTAACGATCATGTCAAAAGATTTTTTTAAATGATTCAGTGCCGAATTCGGTTTCATTTTGTGAGGAATTTCGGACATTAGTGTGTCTACAGACGAATATGTATGATATTTTGATAGGAGAGTATATTTATCTTTAAATCGATGAAGATCTGTTGAAATTTTTAGAAAGTCACAAAATTATCGATAGTGAATAGTTTAATTTCTCAGAAGGTGTTAGACAGGTAAGTTCTTACAGTGTCTATTGCCACTCTCCATATATAATAATCCCATTCCCCCTACTCTTTCTCCCCCCAGATCAATTTTAAATAAAACAAAGGAAATCTGCTTAAATTAAAACAGATTCTGCAGGTGGGATTTTCCAATTCTATTATCGTCTATTGATTTACATCTGCTTTTATATATTTTTTTCTAGAAGAAGAATGCCCTTAAAGTTGGCTATTGTGTTCCAATGTCCAATGTATCTGGGTATGGCCACAATGTGGCTGGAAATGCATTTCTTTCCAATAAGTTTATCTTCTCATATCTTTCTCCCTCCATAACTCTCTCACTGTCTCTTCTCTCTTTCACTCCCTCTCTCTCTCTCTCTCTCTCTCTCTCTCTCTCTCTCTCTCTCTCTCTCTCTCTCTCTCTNTGAAAGCTCCTGGTTGTATTTCTAGAGATCTCACACTAATTTAATAATTCTAACAGAAAATGGAATCATTTTTTATAAATATGACATAAAATTAGAAGCGTTGAATGTACAACACATACCTCAGATCGTAAAATTGTTCCCTGTGTGTCGGCACAAGGAGAAATAACGTTGTACCCCCTTATTATGAAGGGGAATCCCTTCAACCCCCCTCTCACTCTCTCTCCTTCTCCTTTTCCCCCCCACACACACTCTCTTTACCTCCCACTCATTCCATTTCTCTCCCTCCCTCATTCTCAATCTCTTCAGCTCCCTCCAACTCTCTCTCCCATTCCAACCGTATCCAACCCCCCACTCTTTCTCTTCCTCCTCCACTCTCTCTCACACTCTCTATCTCTTTTGTGTACGCTCTCGAGGCATACTTGTTCCAAGAGCTGCATGGACTGGGTGTTTGGGGGCGTCTTAACTCCTCTTGTTCCAGCAGATGGCATCCCGTCAAAGAGGAGGGGGTGGGGGAGAGGAGAAAAAGCTGGCCAATAATGAGTTAGATGGAATGCCCGATAATGACGGAAGGAAAGAGTGCCGTCATTGATGTGCTCGCTTGCCTAATCGGTGACAAATAGTATCATCTGCCCTCATTCATAAATCTGTCTTATCAGCGCCCAACACTCCCACTATCTCTTATCACTTACTACTCACTATAGCCTACAAACATTTGGAAATTCCCCTTAGAGTGTTGTGTTCCATTACAAGTACACGATATCAATGGCCTCATTTTGAAATTATTACTTTCTTCTTCTTGAGTTCAGTGGAGATAAAATTGTGGAGCAACACATTCTTTTCAGAATCCGAAATGGAAGAAGGAATAATACATTGATAAGGAATGAGATCGATAGAAAAGTACGTCAAATGTAATGGCTTCTAGTCCCAATGCTGATCAATAAGCCTATATGTACTGATTGATTTCGATTGTTATAAATTTAATATTACGCCCCCTAATTCGAAAAAACGATTGATATAAAGAAATATATTATACATACACAGTTATAATAATTTGTAAGTATTAACAACGATAAAAATATAATAAATTTATACAATACTTTAAAAAAAAAATAAAAATTGTATTGCAATATTTTTGTAAATTATTATATTTACTGATTTATCTAATGTTTAAAAAATAATTCGAATAATAATCTAATTCTCATCTTCCAATCTTGATTTATCAGTGAAATATAGTGGAAATACTCATCAACAAACATAAATTTAAAAATAATTTCAATAATATACATACCAATGTCTCTCATTTCCAATCATTTAAAGCGTTATATCATACCTGAAAAAGACAAAGAATTTAGTTAATATTACAACTTAGTAATAATATGATACATTTTTATTGGTGATGTTTAATTATCAAAATCAGAACAAAGTTATATCCCATCCTCAATTAAAATAATTTAAATGTTATTATCTATTACCTTTTAATAATAAAGTAATATTTAAAATTAATAAGTTGTTAGTACTATATAAAATTTTTTGGCGCAACACAGAGGATTTAGAAGTTAATAAGTTAAACTTAGAATGTTAACTTATAATTGTCACTCAAATCAGGGTAGGGTAAGTAATAAATTGAAATACTTTACAAGCCGGCGAATATTTTCTTTTAAACTTGAAATATTTGAAATGCATAATATTTTTTGCTGACAATTTGAAGATTCCATTGTATTTGAAACCCTGCTAAATGCAAAATTAAAAGATAATGCATTAAAAATTTGAAGGGTAATGGTTCTGTTTACTTCATACTCCAATTGTATTCCATTACAATACATAATAATTAATTTTATTTGTTATTCATTAATAACTAATGTAGTCGCGCTAACTCGCTAACTTGTGTAGTCGTTCACATACATTAATACAGGCTTACCACAAAACCTACTACTCGACACAGAGGAGAAGATAACATATTATTCAAAGGAATTGCTTATGTTAATAGAAAGTTAAGATTTTGGACTTTAACAATATTTAACAATTTGTGTTCTGAAAGTCTTGAAAACTACGAAATATCATTGAAGATGATATATGAATATTACTTCGTACCCTGAGTACCTATATGTGTGAGTATGTGTAAGTGTGTGAAGGGGGGTAGGGGGAGGAGAGAGAGAGAGTAAGAAAGATAAATGAGAGAGTGAGTGTATGATTGAGGGAGAGTGGGAATGAGAGAGTGCTAGATAATCATTATTAGATAAAAGTTAAGATTTAAAATAAATTAAATGTCATATTTTATATAAGAAAATACATCTTATATTTAATATATATATCATTAATATTGTTTCACAGAATAATCGCGTGAAAACTTTTCTAACTGGAATGAATTAAATTTATTTATGGATTAATTTTTTTTTATGGTTATTTTATTTATTTAGAAATTACGTCCTGCACAGCGTGCATCTTGCAATGTGCTCTCATAGTACAATGGATTAATTAATTACGGAAATTCACACCAAAGAAAAATTATTTAAAAATGAACGTAGGAGGATAGATACATGAACTATTTGAATAGATAACACAAGCCTTGTGTTTGAAGGTCTACTTTTTTAGTTCCCCTATTTACGAAGAGTCCCTTTCATTTTAAAATCAGAAATACTTCACTCATACTTATTTGATTTAAGATTTTGCTATTGCACATGGTTAGGACTATCACATTCTTTAATATAAAAAATAAAATAAACTAATTTTCACTGATGTACCAGAATTTGTTATTTCTTCTTGTCAAGTTTTTAATGAAGCAATATTATCTGTAAACAAAGATAAGAACGGAAAATATGATTAGGAATCTCTGAAATTTGTGTTGTAAATCAAACCTGTCAAATATAATTTACAAGCAGTGGTAAGATGAAAGCTCCTGGTTGTATTTCTAGAGATCTCACACTAATTTAATAATTCTAACAGAAAATGGAATCATTTTTTATAAATATGACATAAAATTAGAAGCGTTGAATGTACAACACATACCTCAGATCGTAAAATTGTTCCCTGTGTGTCGGCACAAGGAGAAATAACGTTGTATATCTCAGAATGCATAAATACCCTCTGAACAGCTGGCATGTTTACGCGAATGACGGATGAATTTCAACAATTTAAATCGTGAATGAGTCAGTGGTCGGTCTAAATTTAACTATTTGATTCAAGAGTACGCTGCCCCCTACAGTCAGCTACCCTGTTCCAATTCAGAGTATTCGAGCTGCAATTGCCTATTTATAGAGCATTGCTCTCAGGGTTGTGGGTGTTCTTTGTTTATTTGCCCTTAAAACGGAGCCAAGTGATGTCAGGTTGTTTTTTCCGAACCCTGACGTGATCCACAAGTCTTTTAAATTTAAAGTGGTAAGAGTTTAATGTAGAACTGTAAAAAAAAAAGGCAGAAAATAGGAAAATCATGGTTTTGATAGTTATTAGATATATGTATAAAAATCATAAGCGCAATAATATTTATAAAATGAAAGACACAATAGCCGATGAAAAAATACATAAAATTCAAACAAAAATTTCTCTTCATCACCACCGAGGAGTAAAATATAAGCTTTGTTTATTTATATTTTAATTTATGATATATTTTTCATAGAATACATATTATATTCACACACACACATATATACATAGTAAATAAGAACAGGTGGGATAATGAGTGTAGTGAACATACAAAAAGAAAAAATCGGAGAGTAAAATTTTCGAGTAAACTTTTCGCCCTTCGTCAAGAGGAGTGAAGAGTCTTTCTTAAAAAAAAAAAAAAAAAAAAGGTCTTACGAAATATCCCGTAGTTGACTTCTGTAAAAGAGAAATGCCTCACCTATTATTGTATGCGGATGAAAAAACAAACGAGATGTCCTTAGAGATTTTAAACACGCTTGCTGTTAAAACGTTGGATATGCCAAATCACAATCGAAACATTTCGATGGAACCAAATATAAATCAAGATTACAATAATAAAATTTATCCAATTAAATAATCAGCTCTAAGATAAACTATCTGACGCCCCGAACAGGTATCATTACATGTTCTAGATATACAAATATATACAGATAATGCTCACAACATGTTCTGTAAAAAGTAACTTCTTCTAAAACAAACTGATAAAATTGAGAGGGGGATTCGTCGAGAGGTTGATTGGAGAGAGATTCAACCAGTTACGAAAAAAATATCAATTCCGCGAACACCATTATTTAGATACTACACTACTTATTAAAAAAATAACAGCGTCCGACAAAGTCATGTCGTATATGTAACTAAGCAAAAAAAATACCAAAAAAAAAAAAAGCCGATAAAATCCGATCCTACATAAGGGAAAATGCTTAAATACCTCAAAGAATGACTGTTTAGAATTATGTATTCATGTTTCAGAATGTAATAGTATAAGGCGCACATGTAAGCACAATTTGAAACTCTTACCATATTCATTCGATTTGANTTTTTTGTTAATTTTATAGAATCTACTGATCTGATATATTTACCCCTGAAGATAGCTTACAATATAAGCCGAAACGTTGGCTAAAATTTATAAAATTTGTGATTTTTTTATCTACCTTGACCGAACCCCAACTAAAATCATCTAATTATAGTCGATAACATTTAGTCCTAGCATGGAAATATTGTCTATTATTTAAATCCTTCATCGCCCTAAATCCTGTATATGAAAATTAGGTTAAATATGACATTGACACCAGTCTCCGATTTCCAAAGACAATGGAGGTTGAAGGGGTGTTGTCAAGCAGATATACCCCTATGCGGGCATTCTCTGGGTCACTGGATTTATCAATACGTCGAGTGGTTCATCCCCCTTGACTTATTTTCTATCTACCCTTCTGATTATCATCTCCCAATTTCATTCCGGCTTTCAAATCGTGAAGCGTTTTTCAATACAAACTCTACCCTATTTTAATTTAAAAAACTGAGTTAAAAAATAATTTGGAGAAGTTATTTTATTTTTATTTACATTGTTATTTTTAGAGTTTTTATAAATCCTTTAAATTTAAAGGTTTGAGCACAATTTTGTAATTTTTTCTACGTCTGACAAAGAGAAAGGTCAAAAGGGTTATCATACTTCCTTTATGAGCGCTTTTTAGGTCATTTCGAGGATTGCTAAGGAGGATTGCTAAGGAGAATTGCTAAGGGATTGCAAAGGTTTGTTAAGGGATTGCTAAGGAGGATTGATATATCCTTTTTTATGACGCGTTGGATTGATTCTTCTTTGGTTTCTTTCATCAATTTGAAAATAGCTTTGCATACTATTTTCGGTGATTTTGACAAAGCAATTTGTTTTCTCCTAGACAGTTGTGACGAATATTTTCAAAAATAAGTATGGCTTCTTCCTCTCCCCCCTCCCCCCTCTGAACGTTTCTCAGAGCTACATAATATACATGTTTTTCATTTATGACACCACGGTTGTGATTTACGGTTAGGACGAGTAGCATACAGTTATCAAGGTATAAACCATCCCTAACCAATTCTCAAAAGGAGAGAGAACTCGACATATTTGCTAAGATACAGGACAGCTTAAGACCTCATATTTATTCAATATAGAAAATTACCATAAGTGCGTCATAGATGTCCATCTTGTTCCTAATGGATAGCCCATTCACTTCAGCGTGGAAATATTAGCTTATTCAAATGGGATAATTTAAATAATCTGCAGAGATAAAATTCATCGAAAACAGAAACAATGGTCCATAGACAAATAGAGCAAACCAAAACTGTTAATCTTCAAAGTATTTGTAATTTAGGATTTATGGTAAATTCGGTGGCAGTTGAAATATAATGTTATGAGATCGCATTTAAGAGTGTTTCAACTGTGATATGAAAATGAAATTACCCAGGACCTGTGTAAAGTATGCTTGATTCTAATTATTCATTTAGTATTATGTTGTAAATGCATAAATTGCTGTCAAATGTGCTGGCAAGGCATGTATAAATGTTATATAAGTTGTGGGGACGAGAGAAATCGAACGTGAAGGACTAAACTCCCGATTGAACACAAACATATTGTTATTTGTCACAGGGTGAAACATTTCCATACAACAACTTGTTGTCGGAGGTTACCAGAAAGAAAAAAGTCGACAGGAGTAATCAAAGTTGGAGAACCTGAGGGCCGGGAGGGGGGAGTCCTATCACTCAGACAAAATAAGGAGTTGAGGGGTGGGGGGGGGGGTGTCCTGCAGAGACCCTGGTCACGATCGGATTGGGTTTCAAAGTTTCTCCATACGCTGTCGCTCAAGTCAGGCTGCAACACCTGAGGTGGGACGAGCTTTGAGCCCCTATCCCCTGGGCTCTGCAACCCCCGCGAAACTACCCTTCCCGTCCACACCCCCTCTTACCGGCCATTCATCCCCCGGGCACGTGATGGATCCGCGGAGGTGTGTCCCAACTCGCTAATGTCCAGCAGGAACGGAAATATTCCAAATGCCCTTTGGAAACATGAGGGTTTGTTGTTAAAGTGATCCTCATGTCCTCTGGATCCTTCCCACGTTATTCCTACATATTAAGGGATTATACTTGTTATCTGTTTTGTTTGTTGTAATCAAAAAACATTTTACCGCAAATATTGTCGGACCTTTAATTAAACATTTAGAATTGTTATTTAGTATTGAAATATGATTCCTTGAGATTGAGTAAAAGTAGAATGAGTATCGTTATCCAGATATATATATCTATTCCCTTTTTTTTTTTCTAAAAATGAATATAAAAAGAACCAATTTTACAAGAACAATGAGCCTAAAAGGTATGACCTTGTTCTAGTCTACCCGGAAAGTTAGAGACAGCCATCACAATTACATTCCTAAATCCCTTCCTCTGAAAACAATTTTCGTAAAAATTATAGAAAAAATAAACATAAAAAGAAAACATATCATACCGATTTTGTTCTACCTTTTCTTAACTGAAGTAAAAACAAAGATATTACGATATTCATTCAGAACCCGTTTTTCCTCATCAGTTTTCAATGAGAAAACGAGTTCTTCTACAGTAAGTATTGGAAAGCCAATATATCGAATTTAATATCTATATTTTTATAATAAGAGGGTCCAACCAACGGTCAAAATTAAATTCTTAAATATCTTTGTTCATAAGCAAAATATGAAAAAATATTGAAAGTATTTGAAAAAAATTTTCTTTCTTTAAAAATTCTTTTAAACCTAGAAGATGGATAGATAGATTAGGCGATAAACATCTAGGTTATTGCGCCCTAACAATTACGAGAAATGTCTATTCTACAAATTATAAGAAATAATTATACTTGTTAATTGTTTAAATTTATTTACACTATATAAAAACCATAATTTCACTCTAACAATGATATAAACATTGAAACAACAACAACTAATAATAATATATCACATTTTTAAAAAATTTGTATGTCAGCACAT
>KZ807321.1:306871-320159 GCA_000696205.2 Oncopeltus fasciatus | reverse complement strand
ATATATATATATCTGAAGGCCCTTCAGAGCTGTCCTAAAACAGAAACTATATGCACAATACGAACAAGTCAATGAACTCCTGTCAGCCAAAGTTCTGAGATCTTGAATATTTTATACACTTAATAATTTCTGTTATGTGTTTTCTGAGGGGTCTTCCGATTTTGGGCGCACTCTGAATGAGGTCCTGTGCATCCTGTATGAAGAGGAATGTCACTATTGGAGTTCAGACAAATCGGAGACTCCTAGGATGTATGTCGAACCCACAACTTCATTAAACACTCCTAAGATCATCTTTGCTTGTTTAGTTACGAAAGCAAGCTGGGCCACGAGGCAAACAGATTTCTCGAGAAATATCTTCAAAGGAGAGTCACCCAATTTCAGGGGGGAAAAGGCTCTTTGATTGTGGAGCACTCGAAAACACTCTGAGAAATCCCCACCAAGAATGAGGTCAGCCTTAGACAGTCCGAGTGTAAACACCCACTTAAATGCTCTTCGGAGGGGCGAGAGAGGGTTATTCCAAAACCATCAGGGATTCTTGTGTCTTGGAAATCTTACGACCAAAACAAGGCAATGGACATGTGCAGCTGCATTTTCGTTTAGCGATACTTCCATATTCTTGGGACTCTCATGGTGAAGTGATTAGCTTGTGTTCAAAGCACGGCCGGTTCCCTATAGAGAGAAAAATGTAGTGATGATTCAGAAACATAAATTAATATAAATAAAAAAAAGGAATAATATAATATATTATTATAATATAAAATATATAATATATTGTTAAACTCCAGTAAAGTATGTGGCGTAACTACCAGATTTATACGGGAAGGAGCTGATTGTTATCTCCTTTCTTTAAAGAGGGGGTTAAGTTTTCTGAGAAATTCTGATGAGAATCTTCTAGGCCCTTCTCGACCTTTCCATTAAGTTATATAGCAGCCCCAGTGGCACCCTGGGTCAGAGATAAGTTTGTGGCAGATTTCGTTTCAGATCGTGTGCCTCAGAGCATCGGGCTGATCGTAGCCACTGCAATATTGGTAACATTGAAATGATAAATTATAGTAATAAACAAGTTATCTTGAGACCTCTTTGTAAATAAGCACATTAAATTCATTTGTATATATTTTTATAAGCTGTAGCAAACTTATATTTTCTATTTATTCATTCATTTATTAATTAGAAAGGGCAGTAGATTCTATTGTTATCTGTATTCAGTAGCTGTAATTATTTGTTATAATCAATTAAATTGTGTTTATATAAGTTTTTTAGTTATTATTGACCCGTAACTCGTACAATATTATATAACCGATACATTAACTTTAATATGAATGTAGTTTATTAGTTTGCCGATTCGAGTCAGTATCCTTTTTATCGCTTTGTAAATGAGCTGTTGAGTGAATCATGTATGAGTAACTCCCATCTTTTCCCCCAACTATTACTTAGTTCTGAGTTTTTCTACAGCGGTGCGCTAAAGTCGTAGTGCCAGTGTACTAGTTAGTGCCCTGGTTATCTTACAATTGCTCCTAGATTACAGAAATCTGCCAGTCTCGTAAGCGATTATATCCCTGCAGAAAATCAATGGCCTTCAAAAATTAACCATGTCTTTGTGCAGAACTGAACACCCTGTTTGGAAAAAAAAAAAAAAAACTAGCCTATCCGAATTTGTGCATGGTTTTCTGAGGTCTGACCAAATTCACAGAAGTAAAATGAATTCGTTTACGATTTATTAAGTTTATAATACCAGCAGAAAAAAAAAATATTGTGTGTATTGTGTTATATGATGTAATATTCAAATTAATGTATCGTATGTGTCAATATTATTTATATATAGTAAATATTGACGATGTAAATATTTAATGACAACCAAATTCTAAAATATTCTAATGTGATTATAAATAATCCAAGTTTTAAAATTGGATAAAAGTACGACGGTTTGGCAATGTTTATTAATGCATAAAAGATGATTGTAGACAATATTAGTTAATCTTCATTTTAGATTAAAACAGATTTATGGAAGTACCATGAATAATGGCTGCTTGATTATAGCAGACACTTGAATATATATATATATTTTATGTGTGTGTGTTTATATATATATATATATAAACACACACTCATAAAATTGCACTTGCGCCTGCGATAAGGAAAAAAAAAAGATTTAACACAGGTAGCTGGGCTACATATTGCTGATTACCGAGTTTTTATTGGCTAAAACATCTCAAAAGTGGTTAATGATATTTAAAAAAAGAATATTTTGTACCAAGATTCCAAAGTTTGGAATTGTATTGTTAGAATAAAAATTTAACAGTTTCTATAACGAACAGAATCAGAAATTAATTACCTCTGAGACGTAACCGTAAACCTCTCTAGGATATTTCTCCTGAAATTACTATCGCCCTGATGATGACTTACAGGTTAAGTCGAAACGTGGATGTCAGGCTTGATCTGGATATAGAACAATACGAATATTCACCAGATTGATGATCCGTTAGTTTAAAGGTAGAAACTCACCTAACATTGTTAACACCTGAAACATCGCAGGTCCACTATTTTGTAAAATTTCTCTGGAGAAATTAGTCAGGGTTTTGGCTAGGATCAGGAAAATAAAATCCTTCAAAACTGTTGGGTAATTATTTTATTATTGCCAGCGTTTCGACTTAACTTGTAAGTCATCATCAGGGCGAAAGTATTGTCTGGAGAGATCTCCAAGATAGGTTAATGTTCAAATCTCAGGCTACAGAACTAAACTACTAAACTTAACTGTAGTTTAGTTCTGCACTCTCAGCTGTGGCCATAAACCTCCTTCCAGACATTAATTTCTCCAGAGAAATGTTACAAAATTAATATTTTATAAGAGCTGGAATTAGTGATCTTTACTTTTACGCCAATTTTTCTCTACGATTTGTAAGATCAAGTTAATCATTTACTCTTTTATTTGTCTTTCTTAAATGTAATAGGGGTACCTAGCTCAGTTAAGGCTTGCCTTATGTGGCAGACATATATTTAATTATATACGAAGCTGTTATTGTGTAATAACAGCATGTTTGGATATCTGTGACAGCGGAGTCGGAAGTGATGGTATCACCATTATCTTCTGTGTGGGCGTTTCGGATCAGACAGAGAATCTGAGCTTGGAGCCCCCACGTATCTGAAATATTGGTATTAGTTTCAGGGGATCACGACACAGGGAGGGTGACTCACTTCCACACAACAGCCCTAATTTCGCCCCTCTCGAAAAAGGGTAACTCGAACAAATGAAGAGATAATTAATAAGCAGTACACCCCTTTGAACAGCTGGTCGGAAAATTAGGGGCAATCACAGACAGATTATTTCCTCTGTTGGAACACAGCTATTACCATTCGTCCCACACATTGCTCTTGTGAGCAGTGAATAAAGCCAGTTCTTCCATTTAGAGCAATATCGAGTAACAGTTATCAAATTATTCTTTCCACTTGTTACTAAATAACGTCACCGGTTGATTATAGTCAGAACAAAAACAATAAAAAACTATAAAAAAATTATTAACAACTTTCACATACACACATGTGTTAATAAAGTGAATAAAATATATTATTATTGATAATTTTGCTATTTTTATGACTCTAAAAATTTTCAACTTAAAATTAATAAATAATGTACTTAAAAATCATAAATGTATTCGTACAAGACGGACTATTAGAGAAGTTTGAACAAATCTTTATAAAATTGGGAACAATAAATTTCAAATTTGATTATGCTGGTTAAGTATGATCTGTCGGTATTCCAAGCAGGTAATTCGGTCTTACTGGGAAAGCATTATCGAGAAATAAAAGCTTGCCTAGAGCCATTAGTGTTTAGAACAGGGAGCTGGAGATTGCAACATAAATAGATGAAAAGGAGATTTAAAAAAAAAAAAATGTTAAAATACATTCAATAGTTGTTTAATTGCTATCTTTACAATTTTATTGCAGAATTTTATTTATGAATCTAAAAATACAGTAAGCACATAGTAATTACACAAACACATGCGCACGCACGTAATTAAGAAAAACATTGTTTTTATTTATTTATCAATCAACTTATAAAACGTACTGGTGCAACCTTTAATTTACTAAACACTTTAGAGTTGAAGAATTATGCTATAACAAAGTATACAAGAAATCGGATCAAACAAAATTAAAAGGATTTTTGCACTTAAATAAATTTTTGAGGACACTTTGTAACTTTAATTTTACATGTAAATTTTTTTCTTTTAATGAGAACACATTGACAAAATGTTTTTTGTTTTATGAACTCTTACTTATGAAAAAGAATAATATTATTCGTAATTAGAGATTTATAGCTTTTTCGATATTTTATTTAAGTTTATTATTTATAGAACATATTTGGCTAAATTATGAAATTAGGGAATATCCTTAATATATCGATTAACACTTTATCGATTTGTGGTTTAGGTCAAGATAAAAAAAGAAATAAAGAATAAATGGAACCACCCAATAACTTTTAAAGTTTCGAAGATAAACGTGCGAAGCCCATCTCTGTCAATTTCTACTAACTCTTCTCTGAAAATCAGAATTTTGCAATTTATTAATTTATAACAAAATTTGACCTGGTCATTTCTTTTTTACTACGCACTGTTATTGTGTTTTTAATTATTTTTCTTTTAGTTTATATTTGATTGTTTAAATGAATATTTTTAATGTCGCAGCTATGTTATCTGTTTACAATTTAATTTTAGTTTGAGGATGATGCATAGACATTGTTGTTGTTTACAAAAAAATGAAAAAGGAAATATGACAATGTATTTATCCGCGGACTCATCATTATTATGTAAGGAAATTTTTATCATTGTATTATTTATTTGATTGATGTGTATATGAGTGATTAATTTATAATCAATTTTAATTGAAATATTGAATAGTCCATCTAATGACGGATTGGAATAGTGTGGTATCTCTATAGACGAACTAGAGTGTGATGATTCAGGAAGTATAAATTAAGTTTATTAGCTTGCCGATCCGAGGCAGTATCCTTTTTATCGCTTCGCAAATGAGCTGTTGAGTGAATCACGAGTGAGCACCCACCAGTTTTTTTTTTCTCGCGAATATGCGTGCGTGCACTCTCCCTCGTGCTAGGACCTCATTAACCTCACCACCCTATTCTCGTAGCTCCTACTCAGAATGTCCGTATGTCAGCTGGCTTGTTTGACGTCCGAGGACCATGGTTGGCAAAGATAGGTCGGCCGTGCTGTGTCACTGTGAAAGTGAGCTTCTATGGGGCACTGATTGGACAGACCTGCACACAATGGCAGATGTGAGCTCTCCATTTCCGAACAATCTGTGATTACATTCCTTTTCGTGAAATCAAAATATATCGTGTGTATTTCGGCGCGAAAAGAAAAATATCCTTAGGCCGATAACTTTGATCCTTGCCTTTGTGTGAGAATTGGCTGCCCAGACCGCCAGGACCTTTCACAAAGCAAGGACCTCCTTTGAATCCGCCGCTAATCGCCTGGTCCGACATATTTACAACAAATAATTCCTTCGAGCCAATTTCACCACGTTTCCTTACAAATGGTCTTAAAATACTAACATAAATGCTTAATATGGTAATAAAAAAAAAATTAGGTAAGAAGAAAGTCAACCAGGAGGAGAAGGTTGTCCGTAAGTGCTCAAATGTCCCAGTAACATTTAAACATACAGAAAGATAATTAAAACAAAACTAATAGAAAATTAAACATTTCAAGCGTTAAACAGTTTCTTATCACTAATATTTTTTAATTAGCTTATTAATTCCTTATTATTATTTATGAATAATACATAAAATATTCAAAATGGTTTACAATTTTTTTCATCTCTCCCTCCACCTAATGCACTCTATTACAAAATAGAATATGAATAATGTATTACGCAAAAAAAATCCAAGTAACGGAGTTAATTAAAAAAAAAGAGGAATTTATGTTTAACCTTCCTGATAAAATCCCTCATTTTTTTTTTAAATATGTATTCTTTACATTATCTTAAAGACCACAAAATAAATAATATTTATAAATATTCTTTAAAACATTTATTAGACCACAACTTTCAGTATCAGTATATGCTACACTATTTTTATTTTTTCTACATCAAAATTAAACAAAAACCTGCTATAAAAATAAATGTGTGGCTAGTAGGATATATTATTATTATCCTATAAAAGAATAGGTAATACAAAAATACTAAATTTTTGGGGAGAAAAATGTCTGTTCTAGGGAGAAGTTTAAATTAACTTAGATTATAATAATAATGTATGTGTGTGTGTACGTGTACACGGATTAAATTTATTTTTATCATTTGATTGGTATAAGGTGTAAGATCTGTAGTTCCTAAGAAATACTTTATATATTTAAATAACATCATTAAAAATAATTTAATGGATTCATCACTGAGATTCAAATCTCTCACTCGTGAATTGCATTGTTCTCTTTAAAATTTAAACTGGTGTAAAGTCAATTTCATTTTTAGGTATGTTACTTTCCTCTCACAAGGATTTATTCAGAAGATTTTGACTGTTGAAAAGAAAAAGAAAAAACGCCCTTCCTATGCGGTAATTGAAGAAAAATGAGGTAGCCCCAAGGGTGCAATAACCGAGCTTCAGAATGGAAAAAAAAATAAGCAATTTTAATTCATAAATATTAATGATTTTTTAACTTTCACTCTAATTCTTTGAATTTTTCCGGGACACAAATTATAAAATAATTTAAAAAATGGTATTTCCTCGCAGAAATCTCAAGAGCTTGTGAATGTCCTTCTGGTCAATGACTATTAATTTATATTTATATTCCTTAAAAGGTATTAATTTCCAAAAAATCTTATAAAATAGAATATATTTTGTACAATTTAGTTCATCAAGGTTCAGGCTGTGCAGTGTTTTTTTTTGTTTTTTTTGCACTAATGAAATATATTAATCCCATTCATAAATTTTTGTCTTTCTCTCAAAAACAAGTTCAGTTCCTATATTTTAAAAACAAATTCGCTTGCTTAATCCTCAAAATTACATTCAAAAATAAAATACATTTGAAGCAAAAGTTTCGTAGAAAATAAATGTTAGAATGTTACAATTTATTATATCCCATAAATGTTCTTAAATTGTAATATTTCCTTATCCCTTATTCATTAAAACCAGTATAAGCTACTAACAAACACATTAAAGGGTAAGAAAAACTAACCCCCTTCCCCCCTCCCCCAAAAAACCCTTTAAATTATAAAATATTGGAATGCTTGTAATAAGAACGTCGAATCTCTCATCCCCACATATTATTGAAACTCTTTCCTCTTCTCTTTACCCCTAATAAATTTTAAATTTTCTTTTTGTGTTCTATTTTTCATAATCCATTATGTTGTTCATATTCCTGCAAATTTTTCTTTATTAATTACATTTTGCATGACACGTAATTACATATTACATTTATATATGTATCCAGCAAGTATATTTTTATACAATTTTGAAAGATCACATTTTTAGCTTTCCCAATTTAGTTTTGGTGAAGATTTGCCGAAAGATTTCTAAAGTCATGAACTGCTTTTGATTTTCTTTAGAATCAATCATTTAATCAATCATGGTTAATTATAAAATAAGAAACATTCTCAAAGACAGTATTTTTTGGATCACAGTATAGTTTTATTTTCATAAAAATTTGCAATCGATGTTGTTTAATGTTTCTTTATAATTTTAATATAACCACGAGTTATAATTTTCAAAGAGTTAGGTTTTGATAATGATTAAATATTGATAAAGAAGTACAACTGGCGCTTGTCAAAGAAGAAAAAGAATACAGTGAAAAATGATTAAAAACAATAGTTTTTAGACCTTGGTGGCATGGAGTGGAATGTAAAGTGATTTGGAATGTTAATAATGAAGATTGAATACAACAAAAGAAAGGAGATTGATCTAACGAACAGGCTGATTTTATGTTACTGAAGATGTCTACGCAAGGTGCATTCAAGTACAAAATACTTCACCCTGATTTTATATGCAATTTATTTTACCGAAAAAAGGTTATCACAAAATTGATAATTCCAGGCTTGGAATATAATCCTGTACAGCTGAACACTTTCTCGATGCAAGATGTCAACTTCACGGGGTATAACTGCGCAAGCGTAAAATGTACGCCAAAAAATGTCCGCTTAAAAGTCATTTTAGAAATTTTTTGGTTCTTCCTTTACTTAAATGACCTGTTTATACGAAAAGTCTGTCGCACCTGATGAGGCGATAGAAAATAATAGAAACATTTTGAGTAGATTAAAGCTTATTAAAATTTTAAAATTCTACGCTAGTCCACATAGAAATTAGAAAAAAAGATATAGATATAAAAATCATTAATCTACGCGACAGAGAAATATACCTAAAAAAGAAAAAATTTGAAAACCAGTTTTCTGTGGAACATGAATAGAATATATGAAGCGAATGTATGCTAAAATGTATTAAGTTATTTTATGTATTTTCGTTTACATCACGTTGATTTCTTTTTTTTTTTTCTCAAGACAGGACCTAAAAAGAGTTTTTTTTTTTTGCCATCTTTCAATAATAGGTGACTAATAGAATTTGATATTGAGAAAAAAAATTCTGTTATGCTGGAATTAACAATCTCATCAATTTCATTAGCATCATATTTGATGAATACCTATATTTAAAATTTCCATATCAAAAATAAATATATTTTATTAATACACAAAATTTAAGTCTGTCGCCAGAGTTATATCTCTACACTTAATTTATGCCTCACAAACATTTTCCTACTTTCACCCTTCTTTTCGCCCAGTTTCCCTAAATAATTTTCAATAATTAATTAAACTTAATTTTTCACTAAAAGCTACATTCCAATTTTCACACACACACACATATGTTTGTGTGGTGTTCTCTAGCGCCCGCTAGTCTTAAAATTACGAACATATTGTGTTAAAATTATGAACATATGTAGCAGAAAATTGAATGGCCGGATGATCTATTCCCTTACAAAACAATACAATAGGTGTTTAGAAAAGGGTGGCTACCTTTATCTATATAAAGTTGAAAACTTATCACATACAGTTATCACATTTTTCATTTATCCATAACATTGGTAATAACTAAGGTGTCGATGTTTATTTAACTTGGTTTTATTTTTTACCTCCTCCCCCCTTGTGAATTTAATTTCAGTTGAAAATACATTTATTTGACGGTTTGTAAAATCATAAAATTAAATTTGACAATTTTTAAGCTCTTTAAACATTTTCGTAAATGTAATAGTTCTGAAGACAAAATATGGTTTTTCAATTTGGTCTATTCCCCCCTCCCTCCTCTTCCAAACCTCCCTCCACTCTCTCTCCCTTCAGCTTTTATCTGACTCGCTTGCAAAATGTCACGTCACTGAACGGTGGTGAATACCTTGGAAATGTATTATTCAACAACCACTAGTAGAAAGGAAGATAGTTCGGATATACATTTTTCCCTTATCGGGAATCTGGACGTATTCAAAAAACACTTTTTCCCCATTAAGCATTTGACAGATCCCACTCATAAGAGAGACAAGGAATGTCTATTCGAGATGGCTGACATCTTTATAATCACACATGGGCAGTACATGGTGTTCTTCGGGGGACATTGCGAGACACTGAGTTATCCCCCGAGAGGTGTGGGCGAGTTACATGTTGATCCGATGGAATGACCCAAGTCCACTCTTCGCAGTCGCCAAGTGACTCACGAGAAGGAACAGGATCTGGGGGCTGAGTCACGGAAATTCATGAGAAACCCCTTGGGGACTCTGGGGAAAAGTTTGACTCAATAGTCAAATATTTGATCGCCATATGCCCGGCCTGTCTCCACTCAAGGACAGCGGTGTGATTCGAGAAAGCCTCGCCTTTTCCTCAATTCATTATCCCTATACCTTCAAAAGATGGCCGTATAGTCAAAAAATTGCCAAAATTGTACAATTTATATTTAAAAATAAAAGTATTTAAAGATTTCTTATATGCTTATTTGCTAAATTAACAAAAAAGTTGTGTTACAAGGCGAAAAGTGCAATTATGTCGAGCTAAGGCATGCTTCAAACCGACCGACTGGGGAGAGAATTTGAGTTCTTAAACATAAATTCAATTAAAACTTTCATAAATATTTTTTATGTCCATCTAAATAAAAATGTTTTAGGACATAAATAGTATGAAAATTATTTCTGTCATTGATTAGGATTGGGATTAAGATCAATTTATAGGGCGATCAACATCATAGTTATTACGCCCTGACTGTTGGGGTTTATCTAGGGTTAAATCTGTTATCCATTCCTTTAAATGGTTTCCGTTTTTTAGTACTTGTTTAGATTACGTTATATAGTACTTGGTGTGCAATAAGTTATATTCATTCGTACACACAGACATACACAAATATTGATACAAAACTATTTTAAAAAATAGAAATAAAAATTATACAACTTAAAATGTAAATTAACAATTAAATTTGAAACAATAGATAAACAATTTTAATTTAGCAACAATATAATACAATTAGATTTATATAGTGAATACTACAATAAAACACAAAACAAAAACACACAGCAACAACAAAAAAATATGTACAAAAAAAGAAAGGCATAGTTGTTTTTTTTGTTTTCTTTTGGGAGGGGAATTAAATTTTTTTTTAAATGCACATAAGTTGGGCTACATTGGATTCATGGTTTACCAGGGATGCCGACAGTTGTCTTGGGAGGTTTTTACATGTAAATAGATTAGTCTAATATGGACATTTCTCGATGAAACGTTGAACGCTCATTTGAGAGCTACATTTTTTGGTGTCATTGATGTTTTGCCTCATGTCCATTATATCAGCTGGGATAATTGCTATCCGCGGCGATTTTGAAACATATGTTCGTCCCTCGGGATCGCCCATTGTCCAGGATTGGCAGTGATTCTATGGGACAACGCGGTCCCCACCATATGTGGAATGGTCCCCCCCTAATCATGATTATACCCCCCCTCGGAAAGAAAATAATTAATTCCACTAGCTGTCCCTTTATCCCCGGCTTAATGGGGGCTGAAGAAGATCCTTATCGCGTCACTTACTGGGTGGTCGTCCGAATCCACCGCTGTTATCCTACGCTTATCATTTCATTTTGGAACATTTCAGATGGGATTAGACTTTATAATCCACGCATTTGGTGTGTTTACAGTATATTCTGTGTTAACGGTGGAAATACATCTCTTTAAATACATAATTTGTATAGTTTTGATTCATTTTCACATTTACATATATTTATTATCATTTCTTACATTTATAAATTCTATTTTTATTTATTCCTAAAAATAACTAGACTTCTCCTTTTACTAAAATCTCATATATAACATGTTTTCTAGAATTACATACTAAAGAACAAAATTTCATAGATATAATATAATGAAATGTTTTTTTTGTAATTTAACATATAAATATGCAATAAATATGCTCGTCTAGTACTAACTTTGTTTACAATTATTTATTTATTTATTTATGAGGCTCTTTTGAGATTTCCTTTTTTATGTCTTTCTTTGTTGTCTATTAGACGATGGAGTGGAGTGTATTTATTTAAACGAATTTAACTTGGAATATAAGATAGACATGATTTACTCTACCATTGGTAAAGTATAAATTGTAATTCTTGAAAAAAATAAAATAAATCAGTTTTCTGAAAATATTTTATTTAATTTCTCAAAATAAATTTTTCCATCAATTCTTATTCATAATTTTTTTTCATAACATTTATAACAAAGAATATATTAAAATAATCAGTTTCACTGGTCTATAAGCAATTTCTTCCCCTCATTCGATTTAAACCAAAAATAAATTATTTCATAATGGAGAAATCAAAGCCCTTACATTGAATTTCATTTAACTTTAAATTGGAGGCCTAACCGATTCTCGATTACAAATTATGAATTATGATTTTTTATACATATTTTTAAAATAATTTATACCTATATAATAGATAAATATTTTTATGATGCTAATTTTAACTTATAACTTAAGATTTGAAATTTGGATTCTCTATAAACCTCGCTCNTCGTTATGGGTAAATCTAGTTAAACCCAAATATCTAAACAAAACATTTGTTACATAAGAACAATCTTGTTGTTCCATTAGAATAATTTTATTTTTTCTAGTAAAGAATAAAATTATGTACCATAATTTATCAGATATATATTTCATGTATTTAAATGTTCATCAAAATCATTCTTTTTTGGGCAAAAACAAAGAAAATTTTCAAAAAAAAAAAAGAACAACTATGAATACAAATCAAAGAATAACAAACATTCAGAAAGATAATTGCTCAGTTATGTACCAATCAATGTTTTTATCTTAATATGTAATTTTCGCAAATATTTTTTAATTAATGTTAATAAAAATTGTATTAAAATTCGTAGAGGGGTCCTTCATAGAATCAGTAAATAATTTCCTTCTCAGCTCATTTATTGATTAGGCACGTGCCATTAGAGGAAAAGATAAATTTAAATTATTATAAACCCCGCCATGCAAAATCGGCGCAATAAAAACTGGTTTCTCAGAATTCATTAATATATTATAATGTAACATATTCAATGAAAACTTCTTTATATTATTAAAGGAATGTGTACATAAAATACATAATAATCGCATTCCATAGTAACTTATATATTATAATAATTACATAAGTAAACATTAAGAAAATCAAGTATAATATTACTCAAAAATTTAATCATTACGGGATTTGTTTCCTTCTCTGTCTAATCATAGTAGTTCGTTGAATCGTATTTTCCTAAATTTCTCTTTGTTTTTATATTTTCCTCAGAAGTAAAATTAATTCAAACCCTGAAGGAACTAATTACCTATTAAAATTAACTAGCTCTTTAACGTCTGGATACTTCTATCTGTAATGAAGTAATTAAAGGTTGTATCGTTTTCCATAATGGGAGAACTTCTACTGAGATAACATTTTAATTATTGTAAAAAAAATGTAAGTTGCTTTTGTTTAAAGAGTTAATTACTACAAATTGCCAGTTTATATAAAAATGTAGTTTAAACATTTCATAATTATTATTTCAATCTTCTTTGTTCGTAGAAACATATGAACGATTTCACAGGCCTGCAACAGTTTTTGTGCAGCGGTATTTTGAAACGATTTTACATGAAATTTAAGCCTGCAATTCAAATCTAGTATTACTTTTAGCAAAGTATCCCATATTTTTAAGTTATAACATTTTAGTGAAATATACTTATATAAATACAGGAATCAAATAAAAAAATTAAAAACTAAACACATAATTATTGAAAAATTATTATATTTTTGTAATTATT
>KZ807321.1:259713-280779 GCA_000696205.2 Oncopeltus fasciatus | reverse complement strand
ATACAATTAAGATATATATATATATATACTTATACAGATCAAGTATATATACTTGATTTAGTTAAAGAAGGTGCATCACGCAAACAATGAGGAGTTATGAGTAACTGACATCATAAACATGATCATTACGAGAGCCGCGATGAGCTACCGGTGGTTCGGATAACTTATTCGGTGCATTAGGTTTGATGAGCATCACTCAAGGAATCAAAGAAGACTTACTGATAAGGTCGCAGCTATCAGAGACAAGACGAACTTGTGCTGAACTGCAGGGCAAGAGTATAAGCCTTTCAATGGCAGATGTTACTGGATCCTGTACATGCCATCAAAGTTTGAGAAATACGGTCAAAGTTATGTTACTCCTCAAATATAGAAATTCGCGACAGAAAGCAGCCTCAGGAACAGAATGAAACCTCAAAAAGATCTTTGGTCACAGCGTTGCGACTTGTCAAAACAGTCAAATGTGACAACTGATAATTATTACAACAACGTGGAATTGGCCAATAACCTTCAGTCAAAGAGCCTTAAGTCCTTAGGCTGCGGAAGAATAAGAGAGTAGTTCCTTAACCATTTCAGAAAAAGCTGTAGGTGTCGTACAGTTTGGCTGGAAGAAGAGCACTACCCACCTTTCCATTACTTAAACAAAAAACAAAAACAAGGGAGTAATTCTGCTGTTAACTGAGCGTCACGATGGCATCATGAGCGCCTCAAACTCAAACTTGCCTCAAATTATTGAGGTCCGTTACCGCACTAGCGTAGGTGGGGTGGACACCATGTCTTATAGTGGTGCGCGCATTAATAAAAGATGGCTCTTGGTGGACTTTACCACTTGCTGAGCACCTCAAGGAAATATTTATGTCCTACGGTGCCTGGGGAAGACGAATGACTCTACTCAATGAGTTAGGATTGGACACATCTTGGAGCACTTTCTGGATAACTCAGACATACCCGGGCTACCAGCTGATGGCAAAGCGTTCCTTACGGCGAATTACTGCAGAAATTTAGCCTCGTGCAACTCTGCAGCTAAGAAGATGCGCGGAGCTTGCAATTAATGTCATTGTAAAAAAAAAAATAGTAATTCATCGAAATTGTGTGCGTGCTGTAATAAGTAGTTGTGTTTGTGACACTCATTACCTGTCAGTGTGTGCAAATTGCATTAAGCACTCAACTCAAGTTCCCTTTAAACTTTAAAGTTTTAAACTTTAAATGCAATTGTTTCTTTGTATCTACTTGTAAATACTTAAATAAATAAAAAATAACTTAAAAATTAAATAAATATTAGCATATTTTTTGTGAATTAAAATTTTTTTTTTGTTGGGTATGATATTTATAATCAATCTTCTAAAACATTTTTTTTTTTTAAATTCTGCAAGACAAAACTCGCAAGTGTGTACTTTTACTGTGTACTGTCAGTCATGTTACAAAAAGGGATACGACCTAATGTTAACTCCTGAAATACAACTGATAAGAGAAATATGATATGAAAGCTAAGATCAAACAATCGAAAAAGTGTTAGTTTCTGTTATCTTAGAGCAAAATTATATTTTATAATTATATAATTATAAATTATTATTTTTTAACCTTTGTATATTTTTCTTTTATTAAAAAACTCTGAATACAACGTAAATATGTATTTTAGAATTAAGTTAGAAGCTATGTAATTTTTTTTATTTATTATTTTTGGTTCTTCGTTATCTTTCCCATTTATAGATTTGTTACAAAAATAAAGTAGGAATAATGGGGCAGGATGTAGAATTAACGTAAAATAGGTCAGGTAACTTTATCTTAAATGGTTAATTCCATATTGCAATGTTTTTATCTCATATTATTTTGCAAGAGAGACGATAAATGAAATATTAAGAATTTTAAATTAAGTATCTTTCTCTCAGTATTCTACCCAATTGGTCTAAACTTGAATTTATGATATTTCTTTATTTCTATGTAAAACATCCTATCAGACATTAAGTCTATTAATATTAATATATAATTGAAATGGAGAATTTTTGACCGTATAGATTATTAGTTGATGTTTTGTTGGGGTTTGGTCAAGGTAAATCCGAAAAAAAAAATACAATTTAAAAAATGTTTATCATTAATTATTCTCCAAAGTTTCGGGTTACGTTGTCCCCCCCAAGAGGGGACGTGTTGACACCAGGATCCCATATTCATGAACATGAATATGGGATCATAGTGACACGTCGACCCGTCTCGCCTTCATGATAACCCCAGAGATGACTTACAATGTAAGCCGAAATGTCGGAAAATACATATTTTTTAACTTTTATTTTTTAGGTATACTTCGTCCTAACCCCAACAGAATAACATCTACTATTAGTAATTCATGATTCGCCTGCAAGTCAGGCATGTTTTTATTCGATTTTAAAATACCATCATAATATATCATGAGTATCTTAAAGATTCATTGTTCCTTTGTACAGTGATACATAATCAACGCGGAATAAATCTATTACATTGAAGGAGTGAAATGGAAGTAAAAGTTAATTAAGCAAAATCCATTTTAGTCCGAAGAACAGTTCAAGAAAAATTATAGACCAACCCTTGGGGGTAGTATTAATAAGAAAAGCAATACAATTAAGCTGAAGGGGTGGAGTGGGCAGTAAGGGATGGTAGAGGAGCCGGAACAGTTGAAGCGCTAACTGCTGGTAGGGTCATTTAGCACCGCCTGGCGGGGACTTGCTGAAACTGTTACCTTTTCCCTTCGAACTCACCTGCAATTCCAGGGCTCTTCTTACAGAGGGCTCATCTCTGCTACACTTGGTCATCACTGTTCTTTAACTCAAGTGACTGTTCTGTCTTCACCGTTACTCCTACAGGCTCTGTTCGCTACTGCAACATCTGATGTATTTGAAGCCATCTTTGGATAATAATGGATTTTGAATGAGCAATAATGTCTACCGAGGAGTAAATGTGAATACTAAATTGATTTTAAATGTACAATTTGGCAGATTTCTATAATTGAAGTCAAGGAAATTGCCTTTTGGCAAGGCTTAGGGGAACTGATACCTTCCCTCGAACTCACCTGTAATTCAGCTCTTCTCTTCGTTTCAGTGGCTTACTCAGAAAGTAACAGAAAAGACCTCTTTAGTGTCTCTGACTCCCATCAGTAGGTTCAAAGATCGTCCACGGTGCATATCTACTAGCGGAAGGATTCAAAATTACTCCGTTCTAAGCAAGGATTGGGTCGAATTGGGGTTGCTCAGGGCATGAGAAAAAAAAATACGGCTGATCCCCGGATCCGTTAGTCTACTGGAAAGGGAATGCTTGCCCAAGCTAAATTTTTGCGCAAAGAATCAACATTCAGGTTTGGAATTATCCTTTGAATGCAATTATTATATCAAAACATGAAGTGGTTAAGTGGTCTTATCTCAATTGCGGATCAATTGTAATTTTATTCTTTTCAACCCTACAAAATAAACAATGATTTTATCAACTCATCATTTTTAATAACAACTAGCTATTTATGACAATTTAAGCTGGACTCATTTTCAAAAATTTAACTTAAAATACTCGATATAAGCTCTTTATAATATTTCAATTTAAGCCAATCAATCACGACAGATGTTACACAGAGAATCAATAAGCAGTTGTTATTGACAGAATCCATGACATATATCTGGTTATTGAATATCTGCATTTTTAAAGCCAATCAATAATTTTTAATTGTGTTTTTTATCATAACTATATTTCTATTAAATTATGTTATATATATATATATATATATAATATTTAAAATAAAGACTGCGTTCCTGTATTATGTTTTGTTCGAAACATAGTATTTATGTTAGATTATCATAAGCTATATGCAATGGATCAAAATAATATGAATTCATCATAAATAGGAAAGTTATCATTCATGATCAAAAATAAAGTAATGACAACAATATCATTTAATGTATGAGAAACGAAATAAAATATTAACAATATATTGATTGACTAGAATAATTTTACAAGACTTTATTAAATTATAAATATTATTTTATGAAATTCTATTGTCACAAAGAGTTATTCATTATTTTTGTTTAAGCTATTCAGTGTTTATGTTTAAAATATATTGTAAGAATATATGCAAAAGAAAAAAAAATAGGTAAAATTTTTTATTGGTCCTTTCCTATTCTGAAGGAGAGATGTTTTTTGGATGGTAACAAAAAATATAGCTGTGAACTCAGGACAAAAGTGGTAGGACAGAAGCAATTACCCGTTAGTGTTTACTTGTCCTTTGCTTGGCTGCAGGGTGCTACAAGGACATTTCAACTCGAACAAGAGTTCAAAGGACACTAGCAGTTGATTTACTAGAAATTTTGCAGGTTATTTCAACGAGATGCCCGGTAACTGTGAAATTGTTCGTAATAATCACGGCTAGGTGGCAATAGGAAATATCTTGTGAGAAAATCAAACTATTCATGTCAGTATTGTAAGCTAAAATAATTATGTAGATATTCTCCAATACAACAGTGGAGAAGCAAAAATATATTTTGTTTAAAATTGTATGAACATGTAAAACTGGTTCAACGTGTAAAATATTCAACTTTATTAATAGAGGATCTACAGATATATTGAAAAAATAAATTCTGAGTCAAAAATCGACCCGTATTTTTTTAAATGTTCATTCTTAATTAAGTATTTGGACTAACGTTTTGTAAATTTCTGAAGTGATTCGTTCTTTATTAAAATCGAAGGTTATCAGAATGAACTATTACCAAAGACTTATTTAATATTAAAGACATTAAAAAGCATGGGTATTAAAGGAAATTTAAATTTTACAAATGTATTTTTATAACATAAATACAAAATTAACGAAATGAGAAAGATATTTATGGAAGATTGCGCTCTTCTTTTAATACCTTATTACCTTTTGTCCTTACCATCCTTTGAAAATTTAAATCAGTTATTTACTTATAATTACATGTGAAAAACATATTTACTTTTGTGTCCATCTATAATGAAACACAGAAAATTAACTTAAAATACATTATTTGAGAGTGGTCTCACTGGTCACCTCCTCTCTTCATGTATCTTTCATTAATGTCATTTTTTTTTCTATTATTCATTGTTATCAAATTACAAAATGTTTTTATTTATTTTTAACAGAATGTAATATATAAATAAAGGTTATAAAACAAAATGTACATAGATCCTTAGTGGCGGAATATTTTTTTTTTAAAGCAAGATTATTGAGACAAGGAACCAATAAGGAAAACCAATTCTTTGTACTATAAGTGTATATTGATACTTTTTAAACAGGTGAGCTACTATTGTGCGCGGGACCCTGAATTTGTTGTGGCTTTGAAAATGAGACTGACTAGTAGTTTTGAAAACTCCCAGCTGTTAAAAAAAGTATAAATAAATATTTGCAGTGCGGAGATTTGATTTTCTTTATTGCTTCTGATGTTGATATGAAAATATTGAAGTATGAGAATATGCTTCTTTTTTTTTATTTTTTATAATTTATTTGACTGAAATTCATTTATCTTGTATGATTTTTATGTAAATACATATTAGTTTCTACTTTCTTTTATATTGGTAATGTCATTCGATTTTAATAAGAGGCTACGTTTGAAATGTTGCAATTGAGTGGAGAGTAAGTGAATCGCTCAGGTCCAACCCACACTCCAGCTTCCGGTCCAGCATGGGTATGAGGCCGAAAGGTGTTCCAGGGGAATGGGAAAGGAACTAAGTGAAATAAGACAAGCTGACAGAGATTGAGAGCCCTTCACACCTCCCTTCATGCAGGATTCAACAGCTCGGCAACTCTCCACTAGACGTTTACAGCAGGCAGGGCTTCCAATGACCTATACTGTCACCTTCACGGTACCATAGCGTTTTAATACTCTCCCGCAGTATATACTGTCTAGACAAAGTGTAATTAATGAAATAGAACAAACATTACTCTAGCCAATTATAATAATTTGTTATTGTATCGATTATGTATATTTATATAATAATAATTACAGGATTACACTTTGTTAAATCCATATAGAGATGCGTAATGACCTACGTGTTGATCGCCTAACAAAAGCGTATCTATGTATCTAGTTTAATAGACGACTTCACAATTATTATTACGATGCTATTTGTAGGATCTCGTTCCATTTAAAGTCAGATAAAACATTATTTTACATTTCAGAGCTTCTGGAATATCCCCTTCACTTTTATTTTTAAAATCAGGATTACTAAAGAATCATCTGACAAATATAAAATGTTGAGCAAGGCTACATTTTTAGCTTCTACTGCATAGAAACGGTAAGAGTTTACATAAATATTTCAGAAGTCATGCAACTCGACCAGCCTCTATATTTAGATTTTTCTCAAGTATCCACAAAAACTAATTCCGTGCTAATTTCAAATACCAAAGATCGATTCGTTTGTTTAACGCGGTGTTTTGATTTCTGAAGTATCATCGAAGTATAAAATGATGAAATTCTAATGATTGACATTTTATGTCGGAATAGGGAAGTGATGTGTGCTAACAGCAGAGAGTTGTGGGGCGATTGGCGATTAGTCAATCTGAGGGTGCCCGAGGGTTGTTCATGGTCGGTGGAGGACTGAGTGGGGGGTGATTGCAAGCGAAATTGATAAGGGCTAAGTGAGTTCCCCCCTCTAACAGCCCTAACTCCATTACACGGTCATTCTCAACCCCTTAACCTACAGGTTTCCTCCACACTACTTGGAAATGGCCACCTTCTTTCATTCCTCCAATGAGGAATCTTTATCTTAAATATATTTATTTATACCGTGCTACTTATTTTAAGTAAACATTTTATATTCAAATGGAGAGTTTTTTGACCGTAGATGTTATTCTAAGATGATTTTAGTTGGGGTTCGGTCGAGGTAGATCCAAAAAAACACAAATTAAAAAAATGTACTTTTTATATGTAGGATTATCTGCCAACGTTNAGATATAATCCTAAGATGATTTTAGTTGGGGTTCGGTCGAGGTAGATCCAAAAAACACAAATAAAAAAATGTATTTTTTTAATGAAGGATTATCTGCCAACGTTAATCCTTCGTTATTCAGTAATCAGTTTTATTTAAAACATAGGAAATATGAAGCAAAACGTATCACTTCGGCAATAGTAATAAAAGAACAAGATGCAGTAAATATGTCTGAGCTAGAAAAAACATTGTTCGCAATGAGCGTAGAATAAAAAAAATAAGCCATCAAAGGTATATTCATAAATATCTTCCTAAATAAGCACATTTAGAAATTATTGGATAAATTATTAGAACATTAGTGTTGAAAAATTATAATTTAAAACTTTTCTGTCATATAAAATATTGTAACTAAAATAATAACGAATACATCTCGTTCATAAAAATTTGCCTTCTCTAAACTCTTTCCAATTTTTAATCGATTTTATTAAAAAATTAATTTATTTAAATATCAATTCCGATTTGGTTCAAAATAAAAATATGAAGTTCCGCCTTAAATTTTTAATTACATATTTAAATAAAATAATCCATAGAGGACATAAGCTTACATAGTTAATTAAAATTGCTTCTAAGTGCTTGAGCAAGATTTTATTATAATTTTATCAATTGTCCATAGATTGTGAATGACGATGCCTAACAAATTTTTTTTTATGACGTCACAATAAGAATACTAACAGTTTTAGACTACATTCAGGGGCGCCAGTCTAGCTCAGGGGATCCGTACGGGTCTCGCAAACCTCACGCCGCGGGTTCAAATCCCGCCCAGGTTAATCTTTTATTTATAATATAGAAGCTTGTCCTGTGCCATGGGTGTTTAAAATGGGGTGGCAACCTGTAGATAGCCCCTCCCTCCAATGACCCTAAGTGGTTGCAAGGGAGGCTAACNATATATATATATATATATATTTGCTCTATTCCTAATGTTTCTCCTCAAGCTATCTAATCTTAAACTTAATCTATCACATTAACCATAGATAATGAACTATGACTCTATACTAACAACAATATGATGACACTATTGCCCTACCCAATAAGTAATAAAGAAACAATAATTAATTAATACAGCTGAATTGTAATGTATCACAGAAGAGCACTTATCAAGTATTGCTAAGTCACTTAACACTTATCACTAAACTGTCTTTGCCTGTTGGAGATGCTGTATTAATACTCTCACTGATTGTCATCCTATATATTCAGGGAGGCAATACTGGCCCAGCTCACCAAAGAAGCTTGAGTGGTACCTTCATGAAAGGTATAGATTTACTCGCAAAAGGCACATTTCTATGGGCCAGAAATTACTTAATTCCCTTATCCTAACTAAACTAAGAACAACATGACTAAACATAAATTTTCGTTGTGATTATCTTGTTTTCATCTATCAAAAGATATTTGTACACTTTCTAACTTATATTAAATGGTCACAAAATACAGATTTATTTCCAATATAATAATAAATATTTACTATTTAAAGCATGAACTGAAATCAAAGAGAGAGACATACTCAAAATATTCTGTTCAGCTTTCAGAAGCCTAGAGCTACCGATTCGAGAGTATAAAAGCTTACCCAGTGTCATAGATGCATAGAATAGGGGGACTACCTATAAATAGCTTCTCACTCTTTGCTGAGCTGTTAAATAGGAATTACAAAAAAAAAAAAAAAAAAAAGACTACATTCATGAGAATAAAATTGTACAATTGATTTGATTTTGAAATTGTTTCATCAGAAATTTTTTGGACTTTAAAATTTTGAAGTGATAAAAATTTAATTTTGATCTATAGCATTTCTTGTTTATTATAATTTTTTTTTCCAAAAGATACAGATATATATATTTTTTTTTTTGCAAATATTGACGTTGATAGATCCAATCACTGCTCAAAAATCTGAATAGAAATAACATTGAAAAAATTTCGAGCAATTCTAAAAAACTAACAGTTATTTTTTTGGGAAAAGCAATTTTTCTAGTTATCACAACTTTATCTTAATACATAATTTATCACAACCTAAATACATGAGGAGATTATTATAAAGAAATTAATAAGAACTGCTCTGTTTTATTTTAATTTTGAGCAGATTCCGAAGTAATGGAGCATTTGATGCTGTTTACATTATTGTTCTCATGACAGATTAAAACATTTTTTTTTTCTTTTACATTTTTTATAACCCTATGAACGTAAAACCATAACTGCTAATTACTAAACTTTAGCGTGTGCGTGTATGCACTAAAAAAAAAAAAAAATCACTAACGGCCCACATCGGTTTAAAAGGAGTTTCAGGTGAAAATCTTGATATTTCCCTTGTTATTAGTGTCCGTAATTTATTATAAAAAAAAATCTAAAAATTTTTGAATTATGATGAACAATTCAATATTCTATCTCAAATCTCTTAAATGCTATTTATGTAAGGTGTATAATGAAGATATATCTAGAAAATAAGTAGTAAGTAGTAGTATATGGAAAATAAGTGCCTCACCCTTCCTCAGTCCCTTGCATTAGTCTTATGTTATTCTCAGGAAAATTTATCTTTAAAAAGTTATGGGGAGGGGGATATTTAAGTATTTAAAAGGAAAAGAAAAATTATTAAAGTGGAGAGTTTTTTGACCGTAGATATTATTATTAGATGATTTTAGTTGGGGTTCGGTCAAGGTAGATCCAAAAATATACAAATTTAACAAAAGTATATTTTTTTGAAGATTATCTTTTGTTAAATTTGTATATTTTTTGATCTACCTTAACCGAACCCCAACTAAAATTATCTTATAGAAAAATGATTAGTTTATACAGCTTCTGCTATCCTTTATTTTAATCGTGGTGCAGTTTTAATAGAATCTCAAAGCACTCAAAGTATTCAAATGCAAGTTTGTGGCTTAAGAGACATAGAAATTACAGGATCAGATAGAAATTATTGTAAAGTATATTAAAGTCCCAAGATAGCAACGCAGATATTTTAATTTGTTTTAAAGAAATTTTCCAAGAGTGAACAACATAATAAGTAAACTATGTTTGTTTGAATAAACTTTCATCATATACATAAAAAAATAAGTTAAAGCAACACAGACAATAACAAAATTAGAGAAATGATCACAGAGAAATGATGGAATCAGGAATTTATATTTCCGTTTTTATGGGAGCTCGTAAAATCTAGCACCAAGAAGAAGAATTTACTGCTGGGTGACGAGCTCCGAACAACTTATCAGGGGCACGAGTTAAAACTCACCAAACATTAAAAGCGTAAGAAATGCACTCCTTAAATATTATTGAACTATTAATTTTACGACTGTACAATTAACATTTTATCTGTCAATAAAAAAATACACGAGAAACGTATTCAACAACAAATACCAATAAACTACATGACTAAAGAAGATCTAGTATTGCATTAATATCTCCATCCCGTTTTTCTAAGCGAATTTCAGAGTAAAATGAGACTAATAAAGCCACTTCACTAAGTGTAATACAAAAAAGTGAAATTTATTTGTGTTAAACATAAAAAATATTAAGGAAACATATAAATAGTATATTTTCCTTTTTTGCTGTGTATGAGAGACCCAGATTTCTTTTGCCACATCATGTGGTACTTATGCGTGCATGGTCAGATCTCAGAGATCTGTTTTTGCCTTAAGCACAATTTTTTTTTTTTATGAATCCTTAGGTGCTTCTAAGGAACAGCTAGCGTTTATTGGATTCCAAACTTCATTGTATCCAACGAAATCCAACTTAGAACGATGTGTTGACCACACGCTTTATCTAGTTTGCCGTTGTGTCGTGAGGTAATACATTCTTTACATATATATCCTCCATGACCTTTTATTATACAAAAAACCCATGTGGTAAAAGTGATTTAAGAATGTAACTACACTATGGTTAAGCGCTTTTCCGAATCTTTCTTTTCAGACATTCAAGAGCGAAGCTTAATGACTTTTGACGCTTATTGTCCTTTCTGGCATGGAAATTCTGATTTATTTCAAAATAATTAATTAACGGCAAATCTGATTTATTTAATATTGAATTAAATATGAGATATCTTCTTAAAATAAACAGCTCCAGCTTTAGTGCCATTTTTGTTTATTTTCTTTTAGATGCAATTACGGCCAGTTGAATGGGAGAACACAAAGAAAGATGGATTTTTTCTTTTGCATTTTGAAAAGATTCTGAAGTGTAAACCGCTAATCCTGGGATGACCAATGCTGGAAGGTCAGGCGGGGTTCGTCTGTGACGCTCGTACTTCTGGAACAATGCCCGGAGAAACGTCCTTCCATAAACAGCAGACAGAATGAAACACAAACACAGCACCCTTTGTCGGACGGAGAACGGATCGCGTATCATCAGCTCTCCACCAGAGAGCACTCGCTCCGAAAATATGGCGTTCTTGCCGGTGGGGATGAAGAATATTCAACTCTGTTTAAGGGTAAAATGTCTGTTTAGAAATTCCCTATGAATTGTGTGTTATAACTAGGGCTTTGTAATTCAAATAAAAAATTCCAAAGTCTTTGGAAGATGGATGGTCATTGGTTTTGAATTAAAATCGCAACTGAACAGTTGTCATTCGCACATTTGCCTCTACCTCAATATCAAGAATGCAGACAGATTATCTCTGGATCCAGATACTAATTTTATTACTACGTATTCATTCTCAAATCTATTTTAATTACACATGGAGTAATGCTGGAGAAATTTACTTGAGTTTCAGCCAGGATCAGAAAAATAAAATACTCAAAATTGGTGGGTAATTATTTTATTATTGTCAACGTTCCGACTTAACTGTATGTCATCATCAGGGTGATAGTGATGGCCAAAACCCTGACTAATTTATCCAGAATTGTACTCGACGGCCTACGAACCTCCAACTATTGTTGAAGAAAAAATGAATTTAATTTAGATTTTAATTTATAACTATAAATTATAGATGTTTCTGTGATAAAAATATAAGCTTATATAAAAAGTAAATCAATGAATACAATATATTTTTAGCAGTCTTTATATTACTATTGAAATTAGATAAATTACAAAATATTTCTAAATTGCATAGTTTTAATAACTTTGAAAAAGAGATATTGGTATTTCGGACATCGTTCCACTTCCCTCTGCTTCGAACTACCATGTGCTCAATTTAATTCTCGACAAAATTTCGATATTTACAATGAATCTTAGTTATCCTTCGTTATTTTGAAACAAGACAAATCTAGCATTCCACCTGTTTGGGTTTTCATGAAGTAATCGCATGTTGGAAGCATTTGACATTCTCCGCGGCTTAGAAACATTTCTCGAATCCTTATTGAAATCATTCGAGGTAAATTAGTTATCTAAAACCAATTCTCAAATGTTCAAATAGCAATGAAACAATTTTCCCAAATAAAACGGTATAATGGAAAGAAAAGTGGCAAAATAACACAAAAGTAAGTATAAACGTCTTGAGTTTCACGAGGTGTTTGACAGTTTCAAATGGTTCTCAGCTGATTCAAATGGTCGAGTTCAGGATCACATTGAGTCACAAACCGAGCTAGGAGTATTACTGCAGTAAGACCCTCCCAGTAGCTGGCGATATATAGGTGTTTTTAATATAAAATTTAATAGATTTCTCAGATCCTCTGTGACTTTGACCTGTGATGAAAAAAATTTGGAGTGACACTCATACAACTTACTTGTTTAAGCGTGAGGAATATCTAATATGGCTTCAATGAAGCTGAAAGAAACTAAACAAGAGACTGTAGTTTATTTTGAACGCAAAAGTTCTAAATTAAATATCCTTCTTGAGGCTGAGCTGCGAGATTCATTCGGGTCTCCCATGTCATCAGGGTTTAGGTACTGCCCTGGGCATGTTTTTATCTAGAAATTGTAGCCCAACCTGTACCATCGGGGAGTATATATATTCTTATTATAGAAAGCAAATACATTTTCAACCAACATACTATAGAAACTTAATGGAGAGAAGAATTAACAAGAGCTTATAACTAATCAAACTTAGAAAGTTTAAAGTACATTCACCTGTTTAAGGGATACAAGTCACTCATTACCAGAGTGAAGTAAACAGAACTATAAACTAATAATGAGAGGGAATAGAATGAAAAATCTATATATACCAGCCTGGACTCGGTTTCCATTACACCACCGGAACGAGCTAGATAACTTACTAAATNTATATATATAAATATCAGCAAGGAATCGAACCTGGATCTCCTGCCTTCCAGGCCGGTATGCTAAACCATTACACCACCGGGACAAGCGAGATAACTTATTTAATTCCCAACACACTAGCGAGAGCCTAAAACACGAGAAATACGAATACATCGTCGTATGCTCGAAGGAGCTGACATTGTCTAGCTATTTATAGACTCTCGTTATTTACTTTTATTTTCATTTATCAATATTAATTTAGTTGTGGTTTATTATCCCACGTAAATTTTAAACAATTATTGTGAGGGAATAGAATAAAAAATCTATCTGTCCCAGCCAGGACTCGAACCTGGATCTCCTGCTTGCCGGGCCGGAATGTTTCTATTACATCACAGGAACGAGCTAGATAACTTATTAAATTCCCACAATGTTAGCTCCTTCGAGCATAAGACGATGTATTCGTCATTTTCGTGTGTTAGGCCCTCACCAGTGTGTTGGGAATTTAATGTTATTTGGCTCGTCCCGGTGGTGTAATGGTTTAGCATATCGGCCCGGATAGCAGAAGATCCTAGTTCTAGTCCTGGTTGGGACAGATAGATTTTTTTATTCTGTTCCCTCTCAATACTTGTTTAAAATTTACATGGGATAATAAACAAAACTAAATTTATATTTATAAAAAGAACTATGTTTTTATTGTATCAGTTCCATTCTATCTCTCGCTGATCAAGAACAGCTTATTTCCATGAAATGTTAATATTATTTCTTTTTTTATTTGTATAAATCGTAAAGGTTCTGTTTATCCTCCATATATATACACAGACACACACATATATTGTTGAAAGGATAATTCTTCTATGTAAGAAATTTTAATATTCTTACTTTTTTATTTGTATCCATTGAAAACTTTAGTGCTTACCTTCCTATTTACTCACTTTCTCACTCTCACTCTCTCACTCTCTCTCTCTCTCTCTCTCTCTCTCTCACTCTCTGTCTCTCTTTCTCTCTCTCACACACACACACATACACACAAAACATACATTCACACACATATATAATGTTGAAGGGATCATATTTGTTTATGCTTCTAGGTAAGAAATGTGTAGCTACAGTAAAGTATGGAATATATTTTTCAATAGCCAATTCCTGTTACGAAAGTGAATAGCTTGATTTTCTCTCTGGCCGAAAGATATTCAGAGAGAATCGCGTTGTAGGGACACATAGCTCACTGGAGTAGGGTCTTTTGCTTCCCTGAACCCGTGTGTTTATCGGAAAGGTGTTGATTTATTTGATCCGGAGAGAAGGGCGTTTGCTTTTTAGAAAAGGGTGAATTTTTTTCCCCCGCCTCCTTTTTGTGAGAGACCATTCATTCTCCCCCGCCCACCTACCCCCGGTGTTCATCCCTTGCTCACCTGTCCCCCGAGCCCTGACGTCCCTCAACATCTGTCGGCACTCTGAGAGCACACATTCGTCCACGCTGTCATGGAGGTTTTAATTACTCTTGTTGTCAATGGGACGACAGCTGGTAGTAATTACTCCTGTCCCATTCTCTGCCTGGGGAATCAAATCAATGTCTACTTGCCATTGTAGTGCATTCCCCACTTACAAATTGTAAATATTTGTAAATTGTAAAATAACTGTAATTTATAACAAGTCCGTCAACTTTAAAAAATGGACGAATTATTGCTAGGTTTTTGCCTCTAGGTGAGTGGTTTGTAGGATTACAATTATTATTTTAAAACCATTTTTGTACTTCTTAGAAAAGCGCTAAGATATCCAACATATAAGCAATACTTGATGAGAGAAAAAGCCGTATTAAACAATCAATGAGAGGGAATAGAATAAAAAAATCTCTCTGTCCCAGCCAGGAATCGAACCTAGATCTCCTGCTTAACCATTGCACCACCAGGACGAGCCAGATATCTTATTAAATTATTGAGAGGGAATAGAATAAAAAAAATCTATCTGTCCCAGGCAGGAATCGTCTTGGTTGGTGCAATGGTTAAGCACGCCGGCCCGGATAGCAGGAGATCCAGGTTCGATTCCTGGCTGGGACAGATAGATTTTTTTATTCTATTCCCTCTCATTAATTGTTTAAAATTTCCGTGGGGTAATAAACCACAACCAAATAAATATTTATAAAGAGCCGTATTGTTTTTGGGAAATTCGTTTCGCAGATTACAGAATATTTTCAGTAGTACCTAAACCCAATGTAGATTAAATGAGGACATATAAAGATATTGATATATTCTTAAATATTTAAAATTCAAAGTTTTTATTTTGAATTTAGGAGTAACAACGTTGAAGTTAAACATCAATTAAATTTTAATAAATGAAATCGAAGGAAGTGTTTCTTTAGAGGATGTATACTGAAGAAAATTGTCATTATATATATTTCTTATTTATTTAAATGAGACATGCCGAGTTTCACTAAGGACTACAATTATTTAAGTGTGTTTTCATATTGAGATTTAAAGTCGCATTAGTCTCATAGTTCAAATTGAAACAAAATTTTAAGTTTCATTGCTCTAAAATAAATATTAAGTTCATTCAGGTGAAAAAACATATTTTTTCTCGCTTACTTAAATTTCTGGTAATCCCCACACCTATTGGCCAAATTATGTAATTCAGCGATGGCAGTCTTTCCGTCACCGCATAAAACCTTCATGCCAAATTTGATTTGAAGAACTGATTGTGGCTAATAGTGTAGAATTAATAATTAGAATTCAGTAAACACCCTCTACTAATTTTTAAAATTTGTATGTAGATCCTAAAACATATAATTTGTAATATTAATATATTCTACAATATAAAAACACACACACACACACATATATATATATATATATACACGTTGTATATACTCTTGTTTTTTTGTTTTATTGTTTAATGGCAAGTACGATTGGAACAGTAGGGAATATGTTATGGACTAATATAAAGAATTTTTTCCGTGTGTCAGACGCATATGTAAACTAAACACAGATTTCTTTTTAATAATAAAATATGTTGTTTAAGTGGATACATTTTATGGAAAGTTTCTCTAAAATTTTTAACAATAATGACACTGAGGAATTATACTAGCTTATTATTTTCAGCATATATATTTTAGTTCCTGCGTGATGCACTTGTATAATATATATATATATATCTATTTGTAAGTCAATCAACTTGTTTTTTTTGTTTTAAATACGTGACCGACCTCAATAGAAAGTTTACAATAAAATTTATGCAAGCGTCCTCCAAACGTTGAAATGCACTTGTGCAATCAGCTTTGTTTGAAGGGGGACATTTAACTTCCAAGTGAGGTTTGAATATTCAGTGTTTGTAACAAATGGCGTTTAAATGTTCACCAATGAGTCTAATAATACACCACACTCATTTTCAAAATTAAAATGAATATTCTAAGATGATTTTAGTTGGGGTTCGGTCGAGGTAGATCCAAAAAAAAAAAAACACAAATTAAAAAAATGTATTTTTTTTAATGAAGGATTATCTGCCAACGTTTTTAAAATGAATATTGCACTTCTAAATCGCACAACCCACTTTTATCTGTTTTTAAAGGAAGTTTGAGTTAAGTCTTTATTTAAATCAATACGTTAGGAAAATATACTGACTGATCAGAAGGATAAGCAGAAGTTGTGTAATCATACCTTATTTAACATTTTTTATTTAAAATGGATGTAAATATGATTAAATGAGAATATTTATCTTAAAATCCAGATAAAACAATGATCGTTAAATCTATGTCTTCTAAAGTTTGTCCTAGAGTGGACAGATATCCTAGAATGGGAGAAATACTCACCAATGCTTGCTGTATTCGTAAATTTCTCTTCTAATATACTTTTCTTGTACTGATTTTGGTGTTTAGAAAATTATATTTGGCGAGTATATGTCCTAAAAACATTTTTGATCTTATGAGACTATTGATTCTCCATTTAATTTCTATTAATTCTCTCAACGTCAAGTATAGCCTCGACAGCAACGCGTACTCCAATTAATCGGTTATGTCCGCACCCCACCTGAAATTGCAAGCCTAAGGGGGTGAACCAGATGGCGCGCAGCTGTCCCAGGACTACCATACTTGCATGATCTAACCTTCTTTTGAGAAGAAGGTTAAGTCTATCAGGAAGGACTATCAATCGAAATTCTAATTCTAGTTTTACCATTTGAGTTAAAAATAGAACTATAATTTCGATTGATAAAAATCAATAGCCATAAGAATCATAGACTATCGAATGTGCCTGGAGTTAAGTGAAAATTATTCACCAATATTACTAATTTACCTTTTTTGGATGTTACTTTACCAATAGTAGTACCCATATAGGAGCTTCTATAGTGGTTTGAACTATTAACTAATGAATGAATTCTGGAAAATGTGCGCTGGGGAATATGGAAAAAACACTGTTCAGACTGGTTTTAATGTCTCCAGGCTCTATATTAATTGATACACAGAAGAAATTAATTATTTTTTTGTAAATTGAAAGAATCGCTCGAGAGTCCAACCATTTCTTCTACATAAGTGGAGGTAGAAGAGAAAATTATTTGTAAAATAAGTAATGTTTGCGAAGGTAACGTCTTCCTGGACTCGCCTCCAGTGCTCCTCGCAGAAGCTACGAGTGAGGACCAATATTGACAAGAGGAGGTCGAACCCGGCTAATGAAAAACTAAGAGACTCGATGTCTGTGACTGGGACGGGGATCGGAGTACGATGGGTCGTGGAAGTAAGACCAATGAGAAGAAAACATTTGGTCTTCATGAGCTTCTGTGTGCCAAGTGTGTGGTGGCCTCCCCAGGACCGTTTTCTTTCAAAGGATGTCTTGTTTGATCAATAGGGGGTGAACTGTTGTCCTAGGAACCACAACCGATCCTTTAACGTTTCGTGTCTCCCATAAAGCGGTATACAGTAACAGCCCTTCTATAATAATTTGAAACCAATTATAATTCTTAAAAAAACTAATCATATACATCTAAAATTATAGATTTAATTTTCACAATGGAATTTATTTTGACTCCGAGTTGAGATAGCTAAAATTATAAGAAAAAAATGATATATATTAAACACTTTATTCAAAGATAGAATATCTCACTCAAGAGGGACACCTCATATCTCACTCCATTGTATTAAATAACTACCCTAAGTCATATTTTGACGAATTCATTTAAGGCAACAAAATGCTCCAGGAAAATCACAGAAGTGCCATGGTTAGCGAACATATACATAAGACTCATCAACCAGCATCCAGCGTAAGTGTTCAACCGTAGATCTTACTCCTGAGTCTTAATTTACTTTCTCAGTGATCCCAGTCCTCTTCCCCTCCCTAAGTGACATCACATCGATGAAGGATCTAAGGCAGATCTAAGCTCACGAATGATCTGCTAAAGAAAAATCACATGTCCTCTCCAAGGTTAGTGGAGGTCTGGAGGAGTATTTGACCATCCTGCTTCTGGAAAATGCTATCCAAATATGTATCCAAATATGTTTACTAGTGTGCTTAAGACTAGTGTAGATCTTTAAGACAGGGTACAGAATACATAAGTAGCACAGGAAGCTACTAAAGTTCCCTCGGCTCAACTTAATCAACCGAAAGNAATTTTAAAATACAATTTTTTTTCACAACTTTATAAATATTATTTTTTGTGGTATTTAATCCCACGTAATTTTTAAAAATTTTTAGTGCAAGGCAACAGAATGAAAAATCTAACAGTCCCAGCCAGGACTCAGTAGTAAAATGTGTGGGAAACATATTTTATTTTTTATTATATTATTGTTCCATAATTTTTTTTTTTACAAAAATTCATTTTAAGAAAAATATGTAGTAAGCAATTTTAAGTGTAATGTGTCTATCTTGCATTGTGAATAAAAATTTCACACAAAAAAATAAAGACGCTTTTTTGGGAATATATTTCTCAATGTAACTACTTTTTGTAACCGAAAAGGAAGAATAAAATTTTCGGCTAGCCTAGAGCAATTTTGTACGAAGATACTTTTTCTCTAGTTGCCATCATCAGATTTTAAAATAAATTTCGTCATTTAGCCTTAATTAATTCGATATATATTGATATATGGAAAGTCTTCTTAGACTAGGCATTTCCTCCATGATGGGTTTTTTAATAATTATATCTTTGTACCCTTCAATATTCAGGTATGTATTTTTTTTAAATAAAAATAAATGCAATAAATTAAGCTTTATATTTAAATGTTGAGAAAATATTAAAAAAAAAAAAAAAAAAAAAAATTATTTTTTCAGTCATGCAAATGCTGGTGTCATACTGATTTTTTCCAAGTTTCCCAACACGGCCATGTGTATCATTCATTACAGCCCTGAGGATAGCATACATTACAAACCGAAACTTCGGCAGACAATTAAAAATCCTTTTTTTCACAATAAAAGATGATTTTAGTTGGGGTTCGGTCAAGGTAGATAAAAAAATTTTTTTTTTTTAAAAAGTGTATTTTTTTACAGATTGTCTGCCAATGTTTCGGCTTACATTGTAAGCCATCCTCAGGGCTGCCTATCATGAAGACATGGGGATGTGAACTCAGGGACAGGAAGTCCTTTCTTTTCTTCATGATAGGCAGTCCTGAAGATGGCTTACAATGTAAGCCGAAACGTTGGTAGATAATCTTTAAGAAAAAAAAATTCACTTTTTAAATTTGTGTTCTTTTTTGATCTACCTTGACCGAACCCCAACTAAAATCATCTAATAATTTATAAAACAATTTTCCTTTGGCTAAAAGCTTATTTAGGAAATTTATTCATGGCTTGTCTCATATTTCTTTTCTTTGATTTGATAGCGAGCAATGAACATTATAAAAGAGACTTAAATAATATTCAGAAATTAAATCACACACACACACACACACGATAGCGAGCAATGAACATTATAAAAGAGACTTAAATAATATTTTAAAATCACCTAGAACATGCATACTGAATATATGTTACGAACACTAATATTTGAAATGAAGTGTGTTTCCAAAGAACGGTATTCGCTTGGAGGTTTTTGCGCCACCTGTCAAGAAGTGAGTGATAGAAACTGATAGGAGAAAAGCACCACCCTCTTCTAGCTTCAGTACTGTGTTTATTTTCAGTCGATCCAAGTAAAAACTTTCCACCGGTAAGAAAAACCTATAGTGGGCGGACCTATTCGCCTCTCCTCGAGCGTGAAACCACTCCACCCTCAGCTGTCGCCTTGCCAGGGGTGGCTTGACCGGCGGGGGTTGGTGTACCCTCGGGTGCCTCTGAGCTTCTAATATCGGCCACTTATCGGAGAGGAAGGGAAACGGGCTGGGATTAGCGAAAGTCTGTTTACGGGGATTTGAACCAATTGTAGTAGCAGTTACTGTAAGTCTGCGATACAATTGTGTTTATTGTGGGACTCTCTAAAAGATATTAGGGTATAATATTTTTTTTTTAAATGCTAGAGTTTATTACTAATTTTTACGAACAATTTTAGTAAAATATAACCAAATGTCTTCGGATAATCCTCATTTACTTAGGAGCGTCTATATTTCTTCGACGTTGTGAAGTGGCCTTACTTCACAGACTGCCTAGATTACTAAACTCTTAAGAAATATCGCAGCAAACAGGCAGGCTAAAATGGAGATCAAACTTCTCTCATACAATAAACCATCTATGTAAAAATATTTATAGCAACCGATATGGACGTGAATGTAATCTATCCTTCTTGTATCTAACCCTAATCCCACAATGATCTCCTTATTGAAATCGTCCAATAGAAAAATTCAGTCCAAATCTCTGCATTTTCTCGTAAAAATCTAATGTCCTTGATCAGTACAAATTATATCAAATCCTTTGAAATGGTCAGAAGGTTGACAATAATAACATAAAATGAAATATAATAATAAACAATTAATAAGAGGGAATAGAATACAATTTTTTTATTCTATTCCCTCTCATTAATTGTTTAAACTTTACGTGGGATAATAAACCACAACCAAATAAATATTTTATAAAGAAATATAATAATCTGTCTTATATATATATA
>KZ807321.1:243217-258909 GCA_000696205.2 Oncopeltus fasciatus | reverse complement strand
TTTTTTTTTTTTTTTTTTTTTTTTTTTTTTTTTTTTTTTAATTTTGGCTTTGTCCATAATTTGACGATAAATAAATCCGTTCGCTCGATTTCAGCATTAGCAATCGCGTAAATTAAGTAAACATGAACGAAGGTGTCCCCGAAACCAACGGCCAGACTGTGGGAATTAAGAGAAAAACGAAAACGTCTCTCACGCAGTCGTTGCGTTTTCTAAGCAGATTTCCCAAGTTTCATACACAGTTGGTTAAAATAAGTGCCCGGTAAAGTAAAGTAAGTTAAGTCAATTTACATTAAAAACCGTAGAGGAAAATTAATATCCACTAAAGTTTGCTCTAGACCGGCCGGGATGATAGAGTGGTGAGGGGTGGGGGAGCGCTCAAATATCGTAACTAAAACAGTAAATAATATATATATATATATATATATATATATGTATATAATGTAGAGGACAATATAGGTAGCTGAGAGGAAGGGGGTCCTGGAAGTCCTGGCTCAGCAAGGATCTAGTTCTCCTGCTGTCCTCATCTGTTCTATTGTCCCAACAACAACACTCGACAACTGCCTGACTCAACTCAACGAGCATCTTGTCTCTTTTCTCAACAGCAATGGATCGATGTCGGCGTACAACGTGTCCTGTCTCCTGTTTACTCCTTATACATACATGCACCCCATTGGAGAACCTATTTTGCAGCGAACTACATCTAAATAGAGCCGTATTTTAACCTGTATTTAATTTTATTTAATCCTAGACAAAAAGGTAATAATATCAAGACTAATTTTATATAATAACTTGATTTCGTCTATGCTAAATTGAAAACCTACATAATAACTATAACATAACTATATCAATTTTTTATACCCATATTATTAAATGAAGAGCTAAACAGATATTATTAGAGGTTCAGTAAATATAAATTTGCTGATTATCATTCACAAAAAAAAAATCCTTACACTCTTTCTTTTTTTCTTTTTTGAATTTTGAATTATCATCAGCAAGATTGATTGTTGTTTTGAGGAAGTAAGTAAATTTTACAACAATAAAACGGAGCCAAGTGATGTAAGATTGTTTTTTCCGAACCGTGACGTGATCCACAAGTCTTTTAAATTTAAAGTGGTAAGAGTTTAATGTAGAACTTTAAAAATGAAAAAAAAAATAGGAAAATAATGATTTAGATAGTTATTAGATATAAGTGTTATAATAATAAGCGCAATAATATTTATAAAATGAAAGACACAGTAGCGGATGACAAAAATAGGTGAAATTCAAACTAAAATATCTCATCATCTTCACGGAGGAGTAAAATATAAGCTTTGTTTATTTATATTTTAATTTATGATATATTTTTTCATAGAATACATATTATATCTAACATGCACACACGCATGTATATATATATACGGACGGTACTTTGTTAATGATAATTTGAAATATAAAGAATTAGAAATAGTGTTAGGAATTTCTTGTAAATGATTACAGGAAATATTTATAAAATTCCCTGTTGACCATCTAAGTATATAAAACACCAACACACACACACACACACACACGCGCGCGCGCACGCGTCTGTGTGTGTGTGTGTGTGTGTTTGGTCATATACGCCAATGCTTAAAATAAATTTAAAAGGAAATACAATGATCATACTTGGTATGAGCTATTAATTAAGTTTACTGTCAATGTAAATTACCGAGTTTATTCATTAGTTTAATATATTAAAATAATCATTTGTATGATGTAACTACTTAAAACAAGAAGTAGGAATTGCATTGAGCGATTAAATCGAAATTATAACAGTAGAGTTGTTTTTCTTAATGTTGTCTATAATTTCTTGTTGCGGGAGTACGACGGAACTGCTAACGGTCAAAGTTAAGGAGTTGCACAGGGGGATAACGATTCCAATCCTCTTTCAATTTGCGAGAGGACGGACAAAGGCAGAGCTAAAGGTGGCTCTAACGACCCGGACCAAGTTTAGGGCGAACCCCGCGGTTTAGCACCGCCATCGACTCCACCACCCCTTGGGAACATCCCTTCTGAATATAAAACCTCCCTAACCACGTCAGCCGCCCTCGGAGGAGCTGGAGGCGGCATTAGAAGTGGGTCCGTCATGTTTAATGGCGTAGGCTTACAGGTCCCACTCTTTTCCTCTGTAGAAATGAACGATCTCTCGCTGAATAACGACAAGACCATAGTTCAGAGGGAATAGACTCTTGACGACATTAGGATTCACACAAAAGCAAGGGTTTCGCGTCAAAATAAAGTACTCTGCATCGCAATTGTTGCGCAGGCTAAACTGGTATACCAAGTGTTTTGATTAGGATTAGGATCAGGTTATAGGACGATCAACATCATGGTTATTACGCCCTGACTGTTAGGGTTTATCTAGGGTTAAATCTGTTATCCATTCTTTTAAATGTTTTCCGTTTTTTATGTTATAGCAATCAAAACACTTGGTTTTGATTCGCATTAACAATAAATAAAATAGAAATAATTAAAATAAAATCTTAAAAAGCGCTTTAATAATTATTGATGTTTATCAATTTAGCACCTACATACACTTTATATTTATAACAAAGTCAATGTTTTACTTATTCTTACAATGATTTTATAAATGATATTTAATAAGCTTAACATATATCAAGCGGCAAATCAAGCAGTTTACTTTGGTGCAAGTTCTGTTCTGTCGTTCTGTTTTTACCTCTTGAATTTGTTGATATGTTTATATTAAGCATTATATATATGTATTATCATATTACCTCCTTTCCAACACACACACACACACACATATATATATATAATGAATTCTACTTTGTTACTATTATACAAAGGTAATTTTCAAGGTAAATAGTCGCATTTCATCTGGTTATTTTAGTCTCTTTTAGTCTCATACGAAATCCGACTAGTCCCCCTCCCCTTAATTTTTAAGTGTAATTTCTCGCCTGAATTTTAGCAATCAGTTGCCACTAACTGTGTTCCTTGAGGACATTTGAAATTCTGTGCCGACTACTCCATAAAATTGGCCGAGATTCTTTAGACAAGTCATACTTCGTTTTTCTTTTATATTCCTTCATTAACTTTTTAAAAAAATTCAAATTAAAGATTACTCATTTTTCGGGCATAGTACTCCGGATACGTAATACATTTACGTCAATAATGAACTATGTATTGAGTTGTATACGTTTTGTTGCCCTGACCATCCTCTAGATTCACAATTCAACAGGTAATCAAGCACTCAATTCAAATTCAACATTCTCATTCCATTACATAGCTTCCCAGAAAATTCAATATTCATTTCTGAGTGATCCATTATTTTCGCCTACCCAGGAGTACATTTATGTTGATTCATGATATTTCTTGATAATCACTTAATATTCCCCTATTTAAAGTCACAGATTATGATCTGGTTATGACATTAGGATTGACAATGGTATGTGAACGTGTAATTGATGATTGACAGAAAATATGACGTAAAAAATTGTTTTTCAAATACTGATTAATAGATTAAAAAACAAACAAAAAAAAAACAAGCAGCCACAGTTCACAACTCATCCCTCCCCCCCACTCCTATCTTTTCAAAAATTTGACAAAAAATTTATCAAAAAATCTATGCTTTATTTCGTTGAAGAACAAATTTTCCTGCATCAATCATGTTTTGAAAAGTGGACTAAACTATATAAATATATAGTACACTGCAATTTGTTATATATAAATATATATTCTACACTGCGAAATATGTGGCTAGAGAAATCACTAGCCACCTCAAGTATAATTTTGTGCCCTTGGCTAGACCTCAGAGATTTATACTTTGTCTTACATACACTTTTACTCATCTTCAGATACTTCATTGGATGGTTTCTTTAGTACAAGGGTGATTAATCCTTGCTTAACAGTTCTTGTCGTATCATTACCGTCATCAGTCAAGTATTACAGCCATCTATAAGTTATTATTTGAATATAACTGTTTAACTGTAGAAAAATAATAATTAATTTCAAAGCAATTTTAACCCTATAACTAATGTTCAAATAATACATGGAATGAACGTATAATGCCGGTGTAAACTTCTCCCCTTTTTCCTTCATCTGATTTAAAGCAAAAAAATTATCCCTTCAAGGGTTTTTATAACCTTATGAATAAAAAGCGTTAAAATCTTCATTAAGTCTCCAATATCAGTTTAGATATAATTTGTTGTTTCCAAATCCTTGCTTTGAAATAAATTCAAATGAAATCGGAAACAACCGAACTCATTTTTAAAAAAAATTAAAATTATAAATGTATTCATTAACACATAATGTAGTAGACATACACTCGGAAAGAAAATGGAGAGTTTATTGATAGCTTAATCTGTCTATGCTAGTTTTATCTGGTTTATTGATTTTAAATTAATTTCAATGCCTAATACTAACATATTATCAGAAATATAGGTTAATAAATAATACGTTTTTAGGAAACCCCAAATTAAATATTTGAAAAGCTTAAACTAGTCCTAATGGGAAACGTCAGTATAAATTAAATACATCTAGTAAATTTAAATTTGTTAGGTAAAATTATATTAAAAAACTGGTGGTTGTGTAATGTAAGCAGATTTTCCATATTGCGAGATGGAAATAAATATCAGTAAAGAATAAAATTTAATTATCATACCGTAGAGAACAAGCCATGTAAAAAAATATATCAATCAAATTTGACATTGACAGACTTGGAAGGTTTTTCGTAAAGTATAAAGTTAATCTTAAGATTGTTATAGAACACATACTTAGAAAAATAATTGTACACACATTTATTTATTTATTCCATTTCGTTACTCCAAGAACATCATAGATGTTAGGATTACAACTTTTTGTGTCCCTCTTTTTCACATTCGTTTTCATCAGATAATCAATTATTTTTTAAAGAGTCAAGCTCTAAAGAAAACAGCTTAAATTACTGCGTAAAATTTGCTAGACATATTAAATCACATTAGTTAAATTACTCCAAGGATAAACAAAACAGTAAATAATATATATATGAATATTTNATTATTAAATATGATATATGTAATGTAATTTAGAATGATTTGAAGTGTTTTAAAATAAGAATGTAAAAATTTCCAAATTAACAATATAATTATAATCCTGTTCTCTAATTATAAAATCCAAGTTCAAAGAACTCCAAATTTATATAAATCCTACTTATGTTTTAAAAAAATGTTAAGTGGAATTTTCTTAAGAAAAGTAATAAAATTACTATAAGCTTGTTTACTGCATAATTAGCTAAAATAAAAACACATCAATCAAATTTGACGTATATCAATTAATAACATTGACGAAATCAATTATCGAATGATTAAGAAAGTAAGGAATGTCTAGAAAGAGGAATGTCATTATATCAGAGATAAAAATACATCAAATATATTAATTAAAGTAAAACAAAAATATTAAATGAAGCAATACAGATGAAATTTTCTCAAGTAGTCTGCCATTGGATATTGATTGAAATTTTCTTTTGAAGTGCCATCACTTGAAGTTCGGAACTCAAAGGAAGGGTCATTGATTACTATTCCAACATGATCCTTCCTGATGCTAAAAATAACCTCAATACTTAATAGAACTTCTTTATTGCTACCAATAACATAATCTCACTCAGAAAATTTGTGGTTTGAAAATCTCACAAAACTTTCCATCTTTTGATGCGAGCAGTGTCAAATATCAGTCTTAATTTCTCGAGAATTTGATTTCGGTGGTAGATAGACAGCATGGAACCCTCAGACCAAATTTGTTGATCTGGAGCATCTGGCACAGTTTCAGAAGAGGGGATTGGTCCAACTTCTTCCAGGAGTGGTCATTACCGAACAGCAGCGTGACCTGAGCATATTTCACATGTTTCATTAACGATGGATATAAGTAGGGGTAAAGGACGAAATTCAGGGGGGCATTGAGAGTAAAAGGTATGACGTCATGAGCTTTGGCTGGGAAGGAAAGCTCGTAGTAGTGCTCAGGCACCATTATTATATTTGTTAACTTCCCTAACAAACTTTTTATTTGTAATTATATCTATCTTCAGGACTGCCGGAACGTTGGCAGCTAATTAAAAGATACACTTTTTTTTTAAATTTTTTTTTTTTGGATTTACCTTGAACGAATCCCAACAAAAGTCCATCTACTAATAATCTCTACGGCCGAAAACTCTCCATTTTTCCCTATCGAATGTTTTTCGTAAACAACATATAAAACATGAACGTTAAAAAGTAACTTTTATACAATAAATGCAAGGGAATAGAATAAACAAAATCTTACAAGACAAACAAACAAATCTTACTACCTCAGCCGGGACACGAACCCGGATCTCCTGCTCTCGCGTCCCGGCTGAGGTAGTAAGATTTTTTTATTGAGTGTAACTGCAAGAGATACAGGATGGATGAATACACTAGGATAGAGGAAGGTAGGGTCAATGTATCAGTAGGTGAAGCCGTTCGGCTAGTAGAGGAATTTTAAAATTGCATTTAAGCCCCTAAGGAGTTGATGGATTATTCTAAAATAGAATTAGGTGCATTGTCAAAAATTATAGCACTTACAATAAAAATTTCATCAAATTAGACCCTGCTTCACTGCCAACTTCCCAACACATGCTGACACACTCCTCGCGTCCTATGCAGATGACACAGCCATACTCTCCTGCAACCCAGATCCTTACACTGCCTCAAATAACCTTCAATCCCACCTTAACTCCATTTTCCAGTGGTCAAATCGCTGGCGAATACTCCTAAATGAGAATAAATCAGTCAATGTCACTTTCACACTTCGCAGAGGTCAATGTCCGCCAGTCCTCCTTAATAACGTTCCTCTTCCCTCCTTTCCGACAGTCCGCTACCTTGGGTTCTACCTTGACAGTAAACTAACCTGGAAGACTCACTTACAGACAAAGAGACAAGAACTAAACAGACGCCATGGACAGCTCTACAGATTGCTGAACCACAGGCCCAGATTAACAATAGAAAACAAAATAACTCTTAACAAAACAATAATTAGACCTATCTGGACATATGCTATTGAATTGTGGGGCACGGTGAAGCCATCAAACATTAGATGTATCCAGGGGTTCCAGTCCAAAGTCCTTCGCACAATCCTCAACACTCTTCCCTACGTATCCAATAAAACCATCCATTCAGACCTGCAAGTACCTTTTGTTTCCGAGCTCATCCCCTCCAGATTTAATAAGTTCCACTCAAACATCCAAGGACATCCAAATCCTCTAGTCCTCTCCCTGGCATCCCACGACCATCCCGACAACCCTCCCCGACGTCTCAAGAGGAGGTGGCCAAGGGACCTCTTACTCCAGTTAGTTTAGTTTAATACCTAGGGAGTGAATGCACTGGCATTTTTCTCCCCCTCTCAATCCCTCCTTGACTCCCTGCCTAGTCTCCTAGGATAAGGAGAAGATGGGTACCAGATAGTCTATCGCGGGTTAACCTGGGCTCCTCTCTGAGGACGGGTTACGTCCCGGGATAGACGAGCAAGGACTACAATGTACCCCATCGAAAATTATATTGTATATATGTACAGAATAATTTTTTTTAAATAAAAAGTTATATAAGATTAAAATTAGGCCCTGCTGTTTCCGCCAGAGTTTTGTCTTCAGGAAAGGGCGGATGGTCAATGTATTCTCCTCAAAAATAACCTCAGAAAATCAAGAATCGAAAGGGAATCGGACAAATGTAGAGTTATTCTTGCTGTTAGAATGCGTACTGCTGCAATCCTTTGTATTTTTTTTATAAGTTCAATTTTAAATTTATTCTGCCAAAAAAACACATAAGAGTGTAATATCTGTGGAAATTATTATAACTATTTAGCTACGGGGTTAAGTTTTGTTAAGTATAATAAATGAGTTCTGGTAGCTAATTTAGATTTTTTTTTTTAATTTCTTTCTCCTTGACAAAAGTGAAATCAGCTGAAAAATATCTGATTTTGTTGAAAAGCGCTCCCTGGCCCCAACAAATGTAAACTATGTCTTATCATTATCTGCGCAAACAGGCGACGAGACTGAGGAATTTATGTGTACATGAAGACAAGCACATTCCGCAGCGAGAATGACGTCATCCAATAGCTCTGAAATGACATGCCATGTTAGTGATGTTATTAACCGGATTTTCACGTAAAAAAAATCGAGCTGTTCACTTCTGTTCCTTTAAGTGACCTTTCAAAAATTTTCGTAAGATATTCACCGATCCTACCTTTGGGAAACTAGAGTATGTTCGGCTGAAAATTACACACAAACACAGACATGATTGCCAATAAAATATGACTATTTCATGAAGTGTGTAAAGCCCACATCGATATGTAACCTAAAAATTCTCACAGCAATTGATAATCCTTATAAAAATAATATGCAATGTTAATTTTAAAAGACAATTTTTTTTCACAACTTTATAAATATTATTTTTTGTGGTATTTAATCCCACGTAATTTTTAAAAATTTTTAGTGCAAGGCAACAGAATGAAAAATCTAACAGTCCCAGCCAGGACTCAGTAGTAAAATGTGTGGGAAACATATTTTATTTTTTATTATATTATTGTTCCATAATTTTTTTTTTTACAAAAATTCATTTTAAGAAAAATATGTAGTAAGCAATTTTAAGTGTAATGTGTCTATCTTGCATTGTGAATAAAAATTTCACACAAAAAAATAAAGACGCTTTTTTGGGAATATATTTCTCAATGTAACTACTTTTTGTAACCGAAAAGGAAGAATAAAATTTTCGGCTAGCCTAGAGCAATTTTGTACGAAGATACTTTTTCTCTAGTTGCCATCATCAGATTTTAAAATAAATTTCGTCATTTAGCCTTAATTAATTCGATATATATTGATATATGGAAAGTCTTCTTAGACTAGGCATTTCCTCCATGATGGGTTTTTTAATAATTATATCTTTGTACCCTTCAATATTCAGGTATGTATTTTTTTTAAATAAAAATAAATGCAATAAATTAAGCTTTATATTTAAATGTTGAGAAAATATTAAAAAAAAAAAAAAAAAAAAAAATTATTTTTTCAGTCATGCAAATGCTGGTGTCATACTGATTTTTTCCAAGTTTCCCAACACGGCCATGTGTATCATTCATTACAGCCCTGAGGATAGCATACATTACAAACCGAAACTTCGGCAGACAATTAAAAATCCTTTTTTTCACAATAAAAGATGATTTTAGTTGGGGTTCGGTCAAGGTAGATAAAAAAATTTTTTTTTTTTAAAAAGTGTATTTTTTTACAGATTGTCTGCCAATGTTTCGGCTTACATTGTAAGCCATCCTCAGGGCTGCCTATCATGAAGACATGGGGATGTGAACTCAGGGACAGGAAGTCCTTTCTTTTCTTCATGATAGGCAGTCCTGAAGATGGCTTACAATGTAAGCCGAAACGTTGGTAGATAATCTTTAAGAAATACACTTTTGTAAATTTTTTTTTTTTTTTTTTTTTTGGATCTAGCTTGATCGAACCCCAACTAAAATCATCCAATAATAATATCTACGGTCAAAAAACTCTCCATTTGAGCTTTTTTTTAAAAATGTTTTTTTGGTTTTTTTTATCAACCTGTATTGATCTCCAAAAAAATTTTCTACTTAAAGTTTTTTTAATTTTTTTTATTTATTTTTACTAAACAGTTGAATGAGCCAAAATTCTTAAATAATTATCATATTTAAAAAAAAAAATTGACGGATTGTTTTTGCCTTATTGTGCTTACGTGGGATTTCAGTATGGGCGTGTTCATATTTCGGTAAATAACTATTTACTCTGTCTTTTAACAAATATTTATTTTTCCCACAAAGCGTTTCGGCTTTGTTTCATAGAGTTGGCGCATACCTCTCGCCGCCTCTTATCACCTTCCAGCTGATGAAGGCGTTAAGCCCAAATGTTTTGGTTGATGAATGAATATTTGCTGGAAGTCATAGAGTGTTTTTATTTGCTGGGATATTTATACTGCGACCAAACTAATTGGCTGAAGGGTTTTTCTTTTTTTGTTTTTAAACTTTTAAAAACTCTAATTTTTTATAGATTTCTTTTCCTTTTTAATTGAAGCTACAAAATAGCTTTTTTACCACGACGCCTTTGGATGGTGTGTGGTGAACCGTTTCTTTTTAACAGGACATATTAAATAACATACAGTCACAGATCACCTAAACTCGTAATATTATTTTTAGCGGACTACGAAGATTTACTTTTAAAAACTGTAATTTACATACAATCCTTTCCCTTTTTAATTGAAGCTTTAAAATAGCTTTTTACCACATCTTTGGATGTTGTGTGGTGAACCGTTATTTTTTTTTTTAACATGACACAACTTTTGACGAATTTAAATGAAATTTAATAGGCAAATGAATTTTTTTTTTTTTAGAGAAATCAGATCAGTGTTGGGGTAATATGAAGGAATAAGGTTGTATAAATTACTCTGTATTGAATGGGGCATCATCCCATTTTTCAAAATTTCCGTACTATTTAATTTTTATGAAAAACTCTTTTTACGCAACACATAAGTCCAAGCATTAGCAATAATAAAATATAATAATTATCCAATAATTTTGGAGTAGTTTGTTCATCTCATCCTGGCCGAAACCCTGATTAATATCTGAGGCGTAATACGCGAGTGCCAAACAACCATCAACCACATTAAATTTATATTACTTTATGGAAGGCGACAAATAAAAATAAATGACAATACTTATAACACTTATTTATTAACCGACTAGTTTCGTGTTCTTAGATGCTTCCTTAGAAGCATCAAACATATTACACCATTTATAAATAAATAAATGTGAAGAATGCAAATTACAATATAATGAACGAATCATAAATTGATTGCAATAAAAGGAAAAATAGTACTTTAAAAGTATAAATCTTCAAATAAGTCGAATACATAACAATAATAAGAATATGACTCAAACTGCGTTTAATGAATTAGGTACAAAATATTTTTATAAAGAAAATTGCTTTCAGAACTGACTATCTAAGAATTAGTCAATGGTCAATTAGTCATATATTACAGTTACGAAGAAAAAATGTCGCTTGATATCTTCGGGTCTTGTATTCTGAAATTTTTGTATTTCTTCCTTACGACGTGAAAGTATTTTTTTATTTGTCTCAGGACGGATTTTTCTTGAAACAATTACCTTTTTAGCTCAAGAAAAACTTTGTGTTTTCCAGAAAAAATAAATTTTCTCACGAAGAGGGAGAGTAAAGAAGAATACCCCATCCCTAATTTTTCACAATTAAGGGGTTATTTAAAAATTCTAAATTCAGTCAGTATTTATGTTCTTTTGAACTCTTATATTGACAACGATTATTTATAATTCTCCCCTTCGATATTAAATTTTTAATATACTTTTGATGTTGTTTAATACATTTTCATAAAAATAGCCCTAAATGGAAAGAAATGAGGTAATTGAGTTTATAAAATAAATATTCTCTTAGTCAGGTTCTTTTTGACAATAAAATAAAATACAAACTGACTCAATTCGATGGTCTGCTTGAGAATTAAATTTTTGACACACTGACACAGATTTTTGTGATATCTTTTGTCCTACCATAAATTGACAGCAACTATCTCACTCTCTATCTCTCTCTTTCACTCTCTCTCTCTCTCTCTCTCTCTCTCTCTTTATCTCTTTTTTTTTTGTCTTCTTCTGTTGGGAATTCTTCTTTTTAAAATATCATATGTCAATTTGGGTATTTAAGGTCTTTACTTTATATGCTCGTTCATTAGCTGCAATGCTTAAGTATATCTTAAAGTTTCGACATCTTTGTTTCAAAAGTACTGCAAATTTTTGAAATTTTATACCAAATTTCTACCTTCAATATAGAAGAAGTGGTAGAAAAATACTAAGGGCCATCTTCTTATTATTTTTGAAACAGAGTATGTTGCCATAATTTTGTCAAATGTCCCTAAAAATTATTTTGTCTTATTGCAATCAATTATTATCATGGGCATTATTTCTCCTGGATCAATAGAGTTGTCACGCATGATCGATTGGAGAATGAATGATCGATCTTTAATGTTAAGTAAGAGTCAAAGTTTTATTTTTTTGGTAGCAAAAATTCTTTTAGAATCACAAAGTGCAAATATTTGTATCCAATATTCGGTCGGTTTTGAAGGTATATACTGAAGAATATATCACATTCAAGTTCTGTGGGTAAACAAGGAACGTCTTAAATTTTTATAATATTATGAGTCCTACTTACAAGAAACTAATGCAATACGAATGCCGAAATAGAAACAAAACCTTCAGTAAATAAACATGCACTGAGTAATATATCAATACTCCAATGTATCCCTAATATGCTATGGAAACAAAAAAAAATCTCTAAAAAATCACTGAATATTACAAGGGGGTTATGCCCCACAACTGTTTGACGCGCAATTTCTCACATGAATAAGGAACACAAAAATAAGTCAAAGTTCAACCTTGAAAACTTTAAAAGAAAGACTAAATACTGGATTTGACTTGAAAAAAGACCATACAACCTTTGTAGTTAAATTTTCAAATATTTTTTATTGTCATTAATAAAATAAAATGAAAATTTAAAATTTAGTTTATATTAATACACTTATTTTATTCGATAATTATATCTATAACATTTTCAATAAAGAAGCTATTGATATTTAATTTTCGGTTTTTTTCTCCTTTTTATCTCGAAATATTTCAACCCTTAAAGAACTAAAAATGAAAAAATGTTCTTAAACGTACAAAATTTAGAAAGATGTATACAATTCGTAACGGACAAAATTTTCAATATCTTCATTGTAGAATTGGTGAATATCTGTTGAAATTTTTCTAATTTGCGTCATTTTACAAACATGGATTACTTGATGTCCCAACAGTAAACCAGCAAAAAATGTCAATGACATAATCATGTCATAGTGCCGTTAGGTGAGAAATAACGCTTCCTCTACAATTTCATCAATGAAGAAACGTTGTCAATTTAGATGTCAGAACTAACGAAGCTGTCTCCTTCAATCAACTCCAGTAATTCTTTGAACGAGTGCTGGAGTAATTACACACTTAACGCTTGGGAAAGAGTCAGTCGGCGAAAATCCTTTCATGTTCGAATGCACTCCTCAAGTACAAGAACAAAAAAAACAAAAGAAAAAATTAATAGTCATCAGTTGTACGTAAAATCCGTCTGTAAGAAGGATATGACTTTGTGTATTGCTCTTACTAAAGCATCAAAGGCAAAATATTTCATTCGTAAATTAATAATAAAGAATATATTATTCTTAGATGATTTTAGTTGGGGTTCGGTCAAGGTAGGGGTTCGCTACCTTACAAACTCTCCTTTAGAATATATTATTGTTGTTATTATTATTTTATTCCTCTAAACCTCCCTCACATAAGTTAAATTGTGATATCCCATCATTTATCAACACATAAAAGTTTGAAAGAGAGTTCATGAGATTGTATTTAATTAAGATTTTTTCGTCATGATAATTAATGAAAAGATTAATATCTATCAAGGAAAGTTGCTAAAATTACCCAAAACAGGTAAATAAGAATTTTCAAAAACCACTTCAGGTTTTTAAAGCAGTGAGCACAGACCTTTCAGGGCACACAAGTCCTGTGACGTGATGTCAAAAAATCCTTGGTAAGCGTTGAAGGCTGTAACATCTTTATCAATGTTGGTAGTAGCAGGAAAACATAGTTTGGTAAATTACCAGTCTTTCGCACCATATTCCTTTCAAAGAGCCGTAATTATCTCTTGTGTCGGGAATTCCTTGCTGAACATTGGCTGTTGAATCCATTCTTTCACTAGTGCTGGTAGAGAAAAGAACCACAGATATCTAAATTACTTTTCCTTCATAAAGGTCTTTAATAATACCATTATTAGCAGATCATTTTTAGGACATAAGAGTCCATCTTTTAAGAAACGTAACCATCTCGAACGTCATAGTATCAAGATGTCCTTTCTTTATCTTGGCGGCTGTGTTCACTCTTTCACCATGCAGGGAAAGAAAATGGAAATCATAGGGTAATATAACCTTAGTCCTTCATATCTGAAGCCAAGATGGCCTTGCTTAAATTTTCATTCTTTTAACATATTGTAATATAAAATGGAAACTTAAAAGTTTATGAAATATCTAGATATCTTTGCTGATCCAATGAAGTCTTATTCTATGAGAGAGTCCTTTTTTACCGTGATTAAACATAATGATAAAGAAATACAATCATGAAAAAATAATTTTTACAATAATCCAAGAACAGATTATTAGTGCTGCATTTCAAGGCATGGACTCAAAGTAGGAATTATAGTACCATCCTGAAGTGCTTAATTTCTCGATGAAAATTGCCAAGATATAAACCATATTATGATCAAAAAAGCTACTTATCAAGAAACAATGCATCCAATGCAGTAAATAGTATTTAAAAAGAATATTAGTTATTAGTTTTTGAAAAGGAGAACTAGTTTCGAAAGACGATTGAATGAGGTCATCCTCACAGAGAGAATAACAAACATCACATCTCTTGGAATTTTCTGAACACAATCACAAATGTTTTCGAGGTCAATTAAAATTCAATCAATATCTATGCTTGGCATACACACAACACAACAAACGTCACTAATATTTGATCGCTGGCATACCTCAGATGGCATTTCTTCTTCAGTTGAGAAACGTAAACATACTATTTAAACTAATCTATTTGAGGCAAGTCAGCTGGGGTCTGCAGGGCGACACACTGCCAGAACATCCAAGGTTACAGTCCCTGGCATTCCCCCCTGTTTTAGATTTATATGCCACACAAACGTGCATTTATTTCCGTCTGAATTTTGTTTTCTTTTTAACACTCATATTGGTAAAAATAAAATAAACTATGGTTATTATTACGTTTCAAACAGATCGGTTATACATAGATCATCCTATATACATTGGAACTGCACAATTTTTTATGTATTGTAACTGTTAAAATTAATTTAAAAATAAAATAATATCTCCTTATTCTTTGGTAAATATTGTATTTATCTCATTGCATAAATCTGTATTCAAAGAGTAATACATTATTATAATGCTTTATAAAAATTATTTTTCTGTAAATACCCACGTAAATTTTAAACAATTAAATGCAAGGGAATATAATAAAAAAATCTATCTGTCCCAGTCAGGACTCGAACCTGGATTTCCTGCTATCCGGGTGGGCATGCTATCTATTACACCACCGAGACTAGCTAGATAAGTTATTAAATTCCCGGCACTAGTAAACTAGTGAACTTATCTGTCTAGTCTCGGTGGTGTAATGGATAGCATACCAGCCCGGATAGCAGGAGATCCAGATTCGAGACCTTGCTGAGACAGATTAGATTTTCTATTCTATTCCCTTGCATTTATTGTTTATTATTAAAATGTGTTTTCTTTGGTTTGCTGACATAATAAATCCCTTTATTAAGACAAATAAAGATTAAAATTATGAAAAAATTTATAACTATATTAGATAACTTCTATTCATATCATTAAATTTGTTTTAATGAAACTGAACATTTTCATATATCAATTTGCTATTTATTTATTACATTATACATGTAATTAATTACTGGTATCTAATTATCATTGTGGAATATAATACATATTCATTTATCATATAATCAAAAAGCCTCCCCTTAATGCGTGATCCTCTCTAACTGGCTGACATATTACTGATTAACTAATGAGGCGTATATCAGTATATATATATATATATAT